>PVJH01004189.1:0-39919 GCA_004026705.1 Nesogale talazaci
TACAATTCATTAATTCCTCTTTGGGATATATATCCTAAAGGACTAAGTCAGGATAGAGACACATGCACATTCATGTTCAGTGTGACACTGTTCAAATTAGCAAAAATAGTGAAATAATTTAAGTGCTCTCAGGAATAGGAGACAAAATATTCTGCTATAAGGATAGAACAGAAGAGGGGAGAAGAAAATACATTTTAAGTATTTCTACCCATGATATTGACTCTAGAGCATGCAAAAAGAAAGTCCTAAAGAAATTATTTTTCCTACACTGAGTTTTTAGATAATGGTTATTTTGATTTATAGATTTTTTTTCCCCCTGGAACTATGCCAATTCTTCACAGGGACTAGCTGGCTCTGTGTCTAGGGATTCAGGCATGGCCAACAGCCCAGCTCCTATTTTGGGAACTTAATGTTCTATCAGAGGCTCTTACGCACACATGTATGTGAGATGGACAACAACGACTCCCTTTCCAGTGGTTTGATAGAGTGTGCTCACGCAGGTGAAAAGAGCAGTTGAAGAAAGTATGTAGTTCCCTTCCTCTCCAAGTGTCTTCCGCCTCACCCCTCCCAGAGTTCTCGGTGTTGCAGTGACTATTTTCCACAGAAAATAACTGGGATGCCCTTTTAAAGTCTCCATTCCCAAATACCTGTAAGCACTGGTCCACCTTCTGAAAGAAAAAATCTACAAAAACTTCAAGAATTCTTCAAATTTCAACAGTGAGAAAGATTGAAATGGTGCCAAGCGTGAAATAGCACTGGAGGGTAAAGGTGAATGAAACTCAGAAAGGCAAGGAAAGACAGAGAAGTCGTTTGGTTTTGGGAGGCGTGGGGAGCATGTTCTCCAGGCTGTAGGAGACAGAAACACTCTCTGTGTTCACCCGCAGGTTACCCAGCTGGCCTTGGATCCTTGACTCAAAACATTTGTTTGCTTGTTTTTTCTTCCCAAAGAAAATTTTATATGTGTTATTTTTCTTATTTTAAGAAAAGATATACGAGTAATCTCTTGAAACTCTGTTAGAGTTTCCCTTTGTTTTTCATTTTTTCCCCTTTCTTAGGACCAGAATCTCAGTAAGTGCTATCATTATGTTCTATGCAAATGCTGCCTCCTAAGTTAATCTATTGGGTTTGTGGGATAGTAAAATTTACTGTTTACTCCAGTACTTCGTTAGGTAAGAGATATTTATGAGCACCTACTGTGTGCAAACCATGATTCCTGCCCTTGAAGGATGCACAAGCTGTTGGGTGAGTAAAAATGTAAATAACTATAATAATAGGATGGTAATTATTACACTGACTACATGTACAAAGAGTTATCGACAGACAGGAGGGACCATACCATTAGTTCTGCATAGAAATGGGGAGATGATAAAATCTATCATAGAGATGCCTCATGCACTAGGTTTTAGAGGCAAAAATGTTTTTTCTAGGTAGAAAAAATATTCCTAGGGACATAAATAGCATGAATAATAATAGGAGTATGTGGGAACCAAACAAGTGAACATATGTGGCTCAACACAGCTGATGATTTAGAGGAGTAGGCATTGTCAGTCACAGTTATCAATAAATCAATGCTGTGAGCAAAGAGAGTGAACTCCTGGTAGTGAAGATGGAGAATGTCCTTGGTTTTCCATTGCAAAGCTAGTTCTACAACACTCACAAGAAAGGTCTGGTGGTCTACTTTTGACATAACATCCATTAAGTACTCTATTAATGTAGTCCTGTTTTGACACCCATTGTATCAAACTGAGTCAGAATCAAGGCCTAGGCAATTGGTTATCGCTATGTGCACTCTATGTTTTTAGTAGAATTGTGTGTTTTACTTAGAGCTAGATGGAAACAGTGCAGGTGTGATTAGAACCAGTAGCAAACTACTGAGGTAACTGAGGTGCCTCCGAAAAAATGCTTCCCACTAAAGCAAGAAAGACAGAAGAGGTCAGTTTGAGTAAACCTGACCTTGTCCCTACTTGGAAATTGTAAGTAGGTTGCAAGTAGGTAGCTCTATGGTTGGCAGTTAACAGATCGGGTGCTTTGTCAGACTTAAAGAGAACAGGATTTTATTATTTTTAATCTGTAATTTTTTAAGGTTTGGATATTTGGTTTCCTTAAATATAATTTGGGGATAGTTATAATGCCTGCTACAAACCAAAACCAAACTAAACCTCCTATTTTCGATGTCAAGTGTGAGCAACACTTCAGGACACAATAGAGCTGCTTCAGTGGGTTTCCAAGAAGGAAAACCTTTGAGGATATTTCCTCTTTTTTTCCTATAGAGCAGCTAGTGTGCTTGAGTCATTAAACTTTGGGCTAACAACCCAAAGCTTAACTTAGGGCACCAACAGGGATCCTAGCATGTTACAAAAACAGGATTTAATACTTCTTGGAAAGTGTTGAAAAGTGTCTACGCTATCATAAAATCCCATTAGCAGAAGTTGGAATTGCCAATCTTAAAAGATGCATCGATTACCAGCTTGTATTTTTTCAGTCTAAAGCATTCATATTATCTGGTCTCTCTCTGTCTCTGTCTCTGTCTCTCTCTCTCTCTCTCTCTCTCTCTCCATGAAATCCCCACAGTATCAATTAAAAATAGAAGCAACACACTTTTAAAGAGCTACTTTAAAAATAACACAGGATATATTATATTTAAAAAGTTTATTCAATCAATGAAAAAAGATGAGATCAATGCTCCGAGAAAATGGTGCCGTGGGCATCCTTTCAACTTCCAATCTCAACTCTCTCACAGGAATGTAGAACTTCTTGACATTGAGGCAACCATAAATCACATCAGCAAAAAGCTCAGGCATTTGATAACGAACAACAATATTCTAAATTATAGAAAAGGAAGGAGGAGGACAGAGATAATGAAAGGAAGGTACAAGAACAAAATCGGTGTTAAAACTCTAATCAACAGGAAGACCCAGGGAGAAATTAAAAGGAAATTAGCATGAGAAGAGAATCTTGATGTACAGTAACAATCTCAAAAATAGGATGCAATTAAGTGCTCTAACAAGACTCCAGTAGCCGGATGGTAAGTGTAGAGAGACCAGCTTAATGAAATGTCATGGGGACACTGCTTAGAACAATCATATGCCCTGGATGCCAAATGGAGCTTTACCTGCTGGAGAAACAGTTACAGAGGAAAAGAACAAAAGCCTGCCAGCTGTTAGGAAATAGAACAGAATGAGGCCCAGGGCCCTAGGGGAAGGTGGAAAATTAACACAGCCTCTGAGTCTTGTTATGTTTTCCCTACTACTGTGCTTTTCTCTTCTGGGTTTAAAATTGCACCTTTCCCACTGGTAGGGGCACCTTTAGAAAAGTAGTCTTGGACCTGGTCAGGAGTCTGTACATTTGTAAAGCAAATTGAGAACGGGATTGTATAGAGTCTGTGATGAGACACAGCTTGCAAAGCTTGACAACCATGCTTATTGTATGCTTTATTATTTCCCTTGAATTCACAATTTATATCACTCAGTGACCAGTTAACTTACCCTAGACATCTGCTCATTCAGATCTATCCTCAACTAAAAACATGTCAGCGAAGTATTCAGTGGCCTCTAAAATTATCCTCACCCCAGTCCCCCAGGGACTCTCTAGACGAGCAGTTCTCAACCTGTGGATCACAACCCTTTGGGGTTCAAACTATCCCTTCACAGGGGTCACCCGATGCATAACAGTAGAAAAATTATAGTTATGAAATAGCAATGAAAATAATCTTATGGTTGGGGGTCTTACCACCACGTGAGAAACTGTATTGGAGGGTCATGGCATCAGAAAGGTTAAGAATCACTGGTGTAAGATATGGAAATAATAAAAATTTATAATTTATCAAGGGGTCATGATGGTAGGACAAGGGGGTGCAGGGGAAAAAAGAGGAGCTGATACCAAGGACTCAAATAGAATGTAAATGATTAGGAAATGATGATGGTAGCATATGAACAAAGGATTGGAATAAGAGCTGTATGAGCCCCCAATACAATAATCTTTTAAGAAATACATAAGTAAAATAATACATGCCACTGAGAAATTTTAATCTGTATATATTAAAAAACAAATAGAAGAGTGTGGCACTGGACCTGCAGCTCTGAGACTGTAACCCTTTACAGGAATAGAAAGTCTCATCTTTCTACATCCTAAGGAAGCGTATTTTCTATTTTCCCATAAAACACAAAGATCATAGAGAGTATCCTTGAAAACCATCTCGCTGCGGTAATCGGGCAACAACATAGGTTTACCACCAACCTGTGCCTTTTTATCCCTAGAAATTTAGTCCTGCATTTTCATTACCTAATGTCTGAAAGAGTTACTATATTTATTTTGTCTAATTTTACACCTCTTCCTAAAGCAAAAGTTCAGTTTTAGATATCCATCACAGAAGAAAAGAAAACCTCTGTATCTGCCCCCACCCCCCTTTTCCTACTTGTTTCTAGGAAAGCTGTCTGTCTGTGGTGGCTGTTTCCACTCTGGCTGCTTGTTCTCTAACGATGCTGGGTCTGTGTCTTCTTCCATACTATAAATATAGTTTACAGCACTTACATTTTCATTTTTATCTGTTTTCATGGTTTTAAAGACAACTTTTGTTATTTAAAATGCTGAGATCTTGCCTTGAATATCTGGTTTAATCATGATCTATGTAAGAAACAAGGAGCGTATGTACCATTGAGCTGTTTATCCCCTACAGCATTGATGCATTTCATTTCCTTGACCCTTTCCCACCCAAAGCCATTCTGTTTTAATCTCATTAATCCAAACTGCCAAGGTTCCAATATATATTGTTCTCCATTTTATTTCTTCTAGCGTATCATAGTGACATAGTTATCATATTTGTTCATAATTGTTTAAATTTAGTTTTGTTGTTTCTTTCCTTTTTTCATTTAAATTATAGAGTTGAATTCATTTTGTTTTTGTTTTTGTTTTGTGATGTGAGTTTTATGAAAGAAGCAGTTTCGGATTTTACAGTAAATGCAACACATAGAGTTGAATTAATTTTAACTACTAAAATTAACCACCTGCACAAAGAAATAACTGCTCTATACATGCCACAGATGTTCTATTTTAGTCATTCAAATTACATTTTAAGAAAATAATAAATTTCATAATATTATTTGCCCTAAATTTCAGGTCAAGAACCATTATGGCAGAACATCTTGCTAGTTCTTATTCTCACAAAGTAGATGTCCAAACTACGCCTTTAAAATAATTATTCTTTAACTTAAAAAGAGAGCATTAGATAGGTTGTCTTATCCCACACATCCCTATCTCTCCAGAATCTACCTAAGTTCACATTTAATTACATGACATTGCATCTCCAAGTAGGTTATCCTACCTAGAAGAAAGTCAGCCATCATTCTTCTTTACATCAAACAATTAAAAAAAACAGCTATTTTGAATTAAGTATTAAAGGTTGTCCTTAATATTCTATTTTTTTTACTCAGCACTCAGTATCCCTTATATTAATATAGTTTCCTGAAAGAAATGATTAAATTATTGGTCATTTTAATTTTTGTTTTTGGTATGTGTCATCAAGTTGGCTCCATATGCACAACAGAATGAAACACTGCCCAGATGGGTGCCACCCTCACATTTGTTCCTGTGCCTCCGCCCTTTGATGCAGCCACTGTCTCAGTCCATTTTGTTGAGGGTCTTCCTTTTTCACTGCCTTTCCACTTTATCAAATATGATGTCTGTAGCAGTCCCCTGATCTGGCATCAATTTGAGGATGAAGAGTGTAGGGGTAGAGTCTAGCTTGTCAATCTGGAGAAAGTTAATGAGATCTCTCTGTGGGCAGGGTTTTCTCCAGAGAGTTCTGGGAAATCTAGCCTTATTTCTCCCTTGGAGGTGAGAAACTCACTTCTCAGTCCCTTGAAGATGCTCTACTGACAAGACACAAGGCTGACTGACTCCCTGTGAGACATCCCAGAGGAGAAACCACATGGACTCACCCTGATGGAAGCAGACCACTGAAGCCAGAAAAGCCACATAGAGACTCCTGTCAGTGCTGAGATGCTTAAGAAATCACAAACAGACCTGAGACTTACAGAGACTCTCTAACCACTGACCTGTGACTGTCCTGCAATTGATGTCATTGCATGTGCCTCATGAATTTGCAGAGGATTTTATAGATTGGTATCTAACTTATGACCTTGGGCTGTACTGGGTTGGGATGCTTTCTTAATGTATAGTTGGTCTTGTATATAAAACCCTTTCTTATACACATATGAGGGTTTAGGAGTTTGATTCTCTAGTCTACCCAGACTAACACAATATCCTTCTCCAGATATTGTTCTCTCCTGATAACATGTCTGAAGTATGTAAGATGACGTCTTGCCAACCCTGTCTCAAGGGAGCACTGTGGCCTTATTTCTCATTGTGTATATGTTGCTGTGTCTTGTTGCATGGGTAAAATAAACAACAAGCACAAAAGAAACCCACTGTTATTAAATAACCTCTGACACATGATAGTAACCCTATAGGATTGAGTATAATTATACCAGCATCTTTTTAAGAATATAAATCTTTATGGAAGCAGACTCCATTGTTCTCCTGTGGAGATATTGGTGAGATCAAATCATTTGACCTTTCTTTGAATTGCTAAAAGCTTTTGCCACTGTGCAACTGGCACTTTTCTGCAAATTCTGGAAGACATTTATGATCTTACAAATATAATCATGTATTCAATCATATTTTTCCACCTTCATAAACACTATTGTCTAGAGATAATTATAGAAAGATTCTGTATCTGCTGTTCCTTGTGATTTTATTGTTTTTAACATTAAGTGGTTATTTGACTGCTAGGTTTTCTCCATGTTTGAAATACTAGGTAAAAGAAATTCATCGTAAATGGAAAGGATAAGGTACTTGATTTTTCCTAAAGGCTTAGTGAAACCAAAATGCTCTTGATTGTTGCCTTAAGAATCCCATAATGACAAAGTCTTCAATTAGGTTAAGAACTCTAAGATCACAGTTTCCTGACCTTAAATCCCCAATACCCAGAAAGTTTAAGCACCTGTGTCTTCAAGATACATGCTTTCTGTGGGCCAGTTATATTGGCTGATAATGAAGGTCACAGCCTTTATTTCAAGTGTATTTTCTCTTAGTTTATCTTTAGATTTAACTCCCTCTAGTGCTCTGTCAGGCCATATTTGCACTCCCTTTGATATCAGACACACTGCTGACAAATATGATGGACATTTCCAAAAGCAAGTGAAAGAGGTCATATACAATAAGTGGCTATTTTACTCATAAATGGTATCATTGTTGAAACTTATCCTAATACCACTTTATCCAATTATAAAGCCTTAGGATAGGATACCTACCATACATACAGTTTATTCAGTCATATGAAAGACCACCGCCACCGCCACCAAAATAATAATAAAAATAAAGTGCTTTTAAAACTTACTTACTTAGAATGTTATGTACTGAACAACAAAGTAGGTCAATTATAACAGCCTGGAAATCATGAGGTTTTGAGGCGATCAAAGAACAAAACATCTTATCAGTGTGAATGAGGAGTGTGTGCAGAGTGGGCACACAAAACTCATCTGTAGGCACCTGGACATTCCCCCACAGAAGGTTCTCAGGGAGGGGAGGAGCCAGTCAGGGTAGCAATGATGAAACATACAACATACAACTTTCCTCTAGTTCTTAAATACTTCCTCACCCCCCTCCCACCATCATGATCCCAATTCTGCTTTATAAATCCTGTTGGACTGGAGGATGTACACTTGTATAGACAGGAACTGGAAACAGAGGGAATCCAAGACAGAAGAACCCTACAGGACTAGTGGTGAGAAAGGGGATAATGGGAGGTTTGAAGAAAGGTGGGGTAGAAAGGGGGAAAAGATTTTAAGAATCTACATATAACCTCTTTTCTGGGGTACAGCGAGCAGAGAAGTGGGTGAAGGGAGACCCTTGCTGCTGTACGATATGACAAAATAATAACTATAAATCATTAAGAGTTCATGGGGGGGAGGGGAAAATGAGGAGTGGGTACCAGGGGCTCAAGTACAAAGCAAGTACTTTGAGAATGATTAGGGAAACAAATGTACAAATGTGCTTGACACAGTGAATGAATATGTGGATAGTGATAAGAATTGCATGAACCCCCAATAAAATTATTTTTTAAAAAAGATGAAAAGAAAAATTAGTCTCAGACATAAAATTTGAATACAAAATGTTGGAAGCCCTTGTGTAGTAAACGTGATTTCAAACCAGATATTATTTCTATATTAAGGCTCATGTTAATAAAAATATAAGCATACTTGATTGTATAATTCACAACATGACGAAAGTTCTGAAATAATTTCAACGTTTACATTTCCTATAGAGGAACTCTTTTTTTCTTAAAAATAATGAAACTTTCAACTAGTAAATCTCTTTAGAAATAAGGGTTAAAAACGTTGACTCTCACCACAAACTCTTCCAACAGTACTAGAAATGAAAGTTTGTTTTCTTACAAATTGTGTATAATTTTTGGCTTCAGCCTATGAAAAGTAGACTATCTTCTGTGAGATAACTCATAAGACTAGGACTAAAGGGTAAAAGTTATCTTTGAGAATGAATTAATGTATAAGCAATGAAGATATGAGCTCAAGAGAAGGAAGAATGTAGACAAGGAATGCTTACAAACTTACTACTTGCAATGCCAATGGAATACTCAGTGTTCAAGCTAACAAGTTTCTGGGACCCTTGCATGCCAAATATGTGTGACTCTTAATTTAGCAGTGATTTTCCAGGTCTACTATATGAGAAAATTAAAGATAGGTTCATATTTGGGGTAAAATGACTATTGAAATTTATATCTTCTTTAGATCTTGTATTACATGAGGTCAGATTCCGTTCAGTTATATTTTCAGCTAATATTGAACATGTGATTTAAGTGGTAATTGGACTTTTCAGGAGTAATCTGACATAAAATTAATTATAAAGGATGGGAGAGTAAAAGGAGAGATGGTTGCGAAGAGTAAAAATGTAAGCTCTGGGCATTCAGTCTCTTTATGGAAGTTGTAAACTCATAAATTACATTCTTTAAGCATTTAATCCATGATAGGAATCAATTGTTGAAGGATGATATTGTTGATAAAGTTATTTTTTTTTTGGGGGGGGCGTCACTGCCCTCTTGTCATCGTGGGAGCTACCCAGCCTTGTTGCTGCTGGATTTGAACCACCAAGCCAGTGGGCCATAGTTCCGCACTCAGCCACAACACCACTGGGGCTCAGCACTTAGTTGATAAAATTATAAGGAAATATTTATACTAAAACATAAGCAGGGGAGATAGGATTAAAAATTAATAAAATATTTCCTCTAAAATATGCCAGCACTCATCTATCAGTTTGTCATTCTGTGGAGGGTTGCACATTGTGTTTTTTCTGGATGCTATGACAGCATTATTTTACATATTAGCTATGTGCAATAGGCAGGTTGACTAGAGAAACAAACTCAATGACACGCATATATGTGTGAGAGTTTTATATCAAGAGGGAATTATATATCAAGCAAACATCCCAACCTAGCCCAGAACAAGTCCGTAAGGCCAATACTCATGCAAAAATTCCTCTTCAGACTCATGAATGATGCAATGATGCAGAATGCATGGAGATCACAAGCCGGTGGATGCAGCTTTGTATGGATCCATTGGCAGTGTCTATGTTAGAGCTCTGAGTGACTTAACAACAGGAAGGTGAAGGGGGGGGGACTTCCCAGGACCCTCCTTATGAGGAGGTCATGTCCACAAAGAGGTACCATTAGATTGTGATCCAATTGACAGGTTAGATTCCACCCCTAATTCCTAACTTCAAGTTGACACAAATTGCTCTTCCTACCCCACAGTGAATTCCATGAGGCACGGGTTTCAGCAGATCTTCCATACTTAAATTTAGAAGGAGGATCAAGGGGTCCACTTTTGAAAAATAGGCCACTGAAACATGATGAATAGCAATAAAAATATTGTCAGAAAATAAGCTTATAGGTTGGTAGACTATCAAAATATGATTGAAAATGAAATGCCACCTCCAATTAGAGTAGACTTTAATGATGTTTAGTTCAAAACTTTCAGACCTTCATTGACTAGTGGAACATGACTCAAACTGAAAAAAGAAGCTCCTGCCAACAATCATTTATCAAAATATGAAATATGCTAAGTACAATGTAGGATAATTGGAATTTGTAAAAGTTAAGCAGAATGTATAAAGTTCAATATTCTAGGCATTAGTGAGGGGAAATGGTATTGTTCATGGTGAATTGGGCAATGATATGTGTTACTATGCCAGAAAAGAACATTTTAAGATATACCCTGTAGTACAATGATAAAATAACAATCATAAGCCAATGAGGAAGTTCAATTAATACAGATACTAGTCATATTTATGCACCAAATTCTAAAGGCAAAGTTAAAGGAACTAAAGAATTCTACCAACTTACTCTGTCTAAAACAGACAATAGTAGAACCAGTATGCACAGATAATTACTCATAACTGGAAATATGTGGACAAAGAAGATCAGTAGTGAGAAAATATCGCCTTGGTAGTAGAAATGAAACTGGAAATTGTATGACAGAATTTTAAAAGATCACATGTTTATTGAAAATAGCATTTTTCAGCAACATAAGTTGCAACTATATATATGGACCTTGCTAGAAGGAAGAAAAGGAATAAACCTGATTATTTTAGTGAAAAAATGTGATGGAGAAGTTCAACATCCACACCTATAATATGGCTGGGGCCAACTTTGGATATACACATAAATTACTTAAATGCATGTTCAAGTTCATGTTGAAGAAGATTAAAACAAGTCTAACAGAGCCAAAATGACTTGAGTATATCCTACTGAAGTTTGTCATCAAAGATAGATTGAAACAGAGAGCACTAATAAAGGAATATCAGAAGAATTTGGGAATGACATCAAGAACATGAAACAAAGAAAGAGCAAAATACCATTAATTGGGAATAAAAGGGCATAAAGACCAAATTGGAGTCAGAAAAGATGATGAAGTTTTCTCTTGAACATACAGAAATGAAAGCAAAATGTAGAAATGAACAAGGAAATAGAACAGAAAAAAATTTAAGACACATCAAAGTTGCAAAGTATTATAAACAAGTGTGCAAAGACATGCAACTAGAAAAACAAAAGACAAGAGCACACTCAGCATTTCTTAAACTGAAAAAAATGGGCCACAAAAGTAAGCCTTGCTACCTGGCAAGGGAAACAGCATGGCCATGAGGGGGGTTCCCCAGGGAGAGACTCGCTCTTTGCCCTCCAGATGTGCAAACTCCTGAAATTTCCCCCAAAGTGGTAAACTTGACTGCATAATTTGTGGGAGAGGGGGACTGAATTTCCACTATATCCTAAAAAAGAAAGAATGAAGCCTTGAGTTTTAATTATTAAAAATTCTGTGGGGAAAATATTGAACTAAAAAATACAGTAAGCATCAAGAGAAGACACTTACATGGAGTCAGTGAACCAAAAATGCAAAAATTAATTGTCAGTGGTAAACAATTTTAAGAGGTAATATATAATGAGGAGCTGATGATATTGAAGGAAAAAATCATGTTGCATGGAGAATATTGGCAGAAACAAGACTATTAAGTATTGACAGAATACCAATTTTAAGGTTTCTACCAACTGCTCTAGCACTGGAAGCAGCATTCACTACTCTATGCCAATAAATCTGCAAGAAGCTCTCTCCATACGAAATAAATAATACTTAAGAAAGTGAGGACATTCTCTAACAACCTCCTTATTATTACCGGAAACAATATTTTGCTGATGATAATTCAAAATTGGCCGCAAGAGCAAAATTGGCTGGAATCTGCAAGAAATTCAAACTAGATTCAGGAAATTATGTGGGAAGAGGGATAATCTTTTGTCAACATATAGATATCAGTTGAAAGCAGAAAACACTAGGAAGCGTTTTGTAAGGAGTCATTGAGTAGGTTACAACCCAGAGCGACACTTTGTGCAGAGAGAAACACTGGCGAGTCATATGTTGTACTAACAACTGCTCTTATGCTTGAGTCCATTGATACAGTCACTGTGTCAGTCTTGCCTAAAGTCTTCTCTTTTCCATTCCCCTGCTATATCATCAAACATATCGCTACCTATGTTTAACAGACTATGCAAGAACATTCAACTGTGTGCTTCTAAACAGATTATGGTTGACTTTGGAAAGAATAAAAGTTCCAGAACACTTTTTTTTTCTGATCCAACAAGCATTTACTGAACCCTTAGAAAGTTCCAAGACTTTTACTTTCTACTGTGACACTTTTTATATTGTTTAACCTTTACAGCAACCCTTTATGATAAGAATTATTTTATCTTCATTTTAGAGATGGAAAAGCAATTGTAAAACGGTTCACTGCTTTTTTCAAGTATATCATACAGATTTATTTAACATTCACATACAATACATGTGTTAGTCCGGGTAGACTAATAAACAAATTAGTAAATATGCATATGTATATAATGGAAATGCATATAATATACAAGAGGAATGGAACATTGAGAAAGCATCCCAACCCAATCCAGTCCAAGGTCATAAGTCTGATATTAGCCTTTATGTCTGATACCAGTCTATAACATCTCCTTCCATCTCATGAAGCATATGCAATGACATCAGAACAATCCCCGGCCAGTGGATGCAGGTTCTTGTATATCCAGTGGCAGTCGAAGAATCCTAGCCTTGTCAGGGGTCTCCCCATGGCTTCTCGTTTCCAGGGCTCAGGGTCCATCAGCAGTATCCATTGGTGGTAGAAGCTACTCAGCACTGGTACGGGTCTCCCTGTGACCTCCCAAGCTTCTCACCACTGGCAGGAGTCTCCATGTGGCTTCTCCGTTCCCAGAGGTTTGGTTCCATCTATGAGTAAGCCCATGTGGCTTCTCTTCTGACTCCTCCAGGAATCAGGATTGCTCAGCATGCTGTCATCTCATCTTGTCAGTAGTTTGTCTCCAAGGAAGTGAATCAAAGCCATCTTCTCCAGTTGGAAAACACCGGGACACCTCCCATGTCCACACAGAGGCTTCATTGGCTATCTCCAGATTGACAGGCTAGACTTCACCTCTACACTACCAATCATGAAATTGGCATCAAGTACATGACTGCTACAATACACTTAGTCCGTCTGTGTAGATAGTTTCTTTCCCCCCTCCCAAAATATGTATTTTTTTACAAAACAACATTATCAATGTTCTCTATTTCTTTATCCATTTATTTCTTTATCTACTTATTTAATTAGGTTCTAAGATATTCATTAATTCAGTAACTAGATTTCAACTTTCCTTCAGTACGTAAAGTGGGAAGATTCCTGTTAGTTTTAGTGCATTAAATTTGTTTAGTTTAATCTTTTGGGGGGGGTCCTCAAACATTGCTTATCACAATCCATACATACTTATACTGTACTAAGCACCTCCTCATGCCTGCTGCTGTCATCATTTTCCAAAAATCCACTTTTCCACTCAAGTCCATGGCAACAGTGTCTCCTCTTTTACCCTCCCCCTTCCCTCTCTAACCAAGCCTCAATACTCTATAAACTATCATTATTTTGTCATATCTTACACTGTCTGATGTCTCCCCTTGCCCACATCTCCACTGTCCATCCTCTAGATAGGAGGTAATGTGTAGATACCTGTAATGGGTCCCACTCTCTACTCCACCTTCCCTGCATCCATCCAGTATCTCCACCCTCATTGTTTGTCTTGTCCACTTGGGAGCCACTGCTCCTCCTGTACAAGCCCCTTATTCCTTCTCTTTGACTAGCCCATGTGTGCTTTTTTTTGGCTAATATTGTGTAAAATAGCACAAAAGTCATGCATACAAAGAAAGTGGAAAAGGAGTTTGTCAATGAGATATCCCTGCCTCATCCATTTTTTTCTGTTTCTATACCCATATGTGCAATGGGCTACCTTTTTATAAGCTTTTCTTTTCCATCTCAAACTTTTAACTGTTATGTGATTGGTCAGTTGAAGATGAAAAACTCATGATGAAAGATGTATTGTGGTTACAAGGGTACACATAACCTTCACACCACCCTGCTTGCACCCCAACCTTTTCAAGGAATATAGAATATGTGTCAGTGTCAGTGTCAGTGTGCCTTTTCAATCCTTGTTTCTATCATACATTTATTTCAGGTAATAAAAGAGGGCATCCAGTTCCCATTTGATATTTTCCTTTCTGCTTCTTCAACTCTTTTCAATTGGTCTGAATATCTGTGGCTATACCAGTACCACATTATTTTGGCCACTGTGGCCATGTAATACATTGTAAAGTCACATAGAACAGGCCCTTTCACTTTGACCTTCTTTTTATTTATTTATATTTTAACCCTCTTCTTGAGAAGTTCTCTGATAAGTCTAATCTTCTTCCCTCTCCATATAAAGATGGTAATCAGTTTTTCTAATTCTTTGAAGAAGGGTGACGGTATTCTTATTGGGATAGCATTAAACTTATACAGTGCCTTAGGCAGAACTGACATCTTTACTATATTGAGAGTTCTAATCCATGAGCATGGGCTATTCTTCCAATTGTTGAGGTCACTCTTGTAATAGTGTTCTACTGGTTTCCTTGTACACATATTTTGCTTTTTCAGTCAGGTATATCTCTAGATATTTCAATTTGTGTTGGTTATTTTAAAGGGCGCCACATTCTTAAATGCCTCTTCTGTGATCTTCTCTGATGTATACAGCAGCCTGATAGACTGTTTATTCTGCCACTCTGCCACATTTCTTTATCACTTCCAGAACTTTTAATTGTGCTTTAGCAGAATATAAGTATAAATGAAAAGGCAGCTGCTTAATCAAGGGATACTTGGAGGTTTATAATCAGGAAAGTGGTGTGTCTGGATTGTATCTCTTCACTGTACTCTATTCAAATTGGATGGTAAGCAAGTAAACTTAGGAGCTGCACTTTGAAAAAGCACAGAGCATCAGAATTGGAAGAAGATTTTTTAACACCCTGTGATATGCAGGTGACAGAAGCTTGCTTGCTAAAACCAAGGAGGATTTGAAGTACTGATCGAATAAAAAATACAATCATCAATATAGTTACAGGACAATATAAAGAACGCAACCCCCCTCAGAATTGAAACCATAATTCATATTAAAATAAATGGAGAACATTTCAAAATTATCGATTATTTCATTTTTCTTGGATCCACAATCAACACCCACAAATATAGCATTCAAAATCAAATTGTATATTCTTCTGGGTATTAGTGCTGCAAAAAGACCTCTTGAAAGGGTTGAAGCACACAGATGTCACTTTGATGGCTAAGGAGCAATTGATTCAAACTATGATGTTTTCAATGGTATCATATATATGATGCAAGACAAAAATATGGAATACTGAATAAATATAGTTTTGAATTTGTGAAGCATACAGATCATAGTCTGGATTGCAGAATTATAAATAAATCTTTCTTAGAAGAAGTGCTGCAGGGGGCTCATTAAGATCGGTGCTGGCAAAATTGTTTATCATGTACTTTGGACATGTTATCAGGAAAGACCAGTCCCTGGAGATGGAAACCATGTTTGGTAGAGTACAGGGTCAGTGAAACAGAGAAAAAACCTCCACAAGATGTACTGAAACAATGTGCTCAAATGTAGACGAGATTGTAAGAATGGTGCAGGGTTGACAATATTTCATTCTGTTGTACATGAGCCAGGATTAACTTGAGGGCACAGACACATATATAAAATATTCACACATAATATACATAGAAATATATATATATATATGTGTTTGTGTGTGTGTGTGTGAGATGTATTTTATGTTAGTCCCTTACCTTGGTTTCTCTGCAATGAAATGTAGTTATGAGTCATAGTAAGATTTTTGTACACATTTAGAAAAAATTGGAAAGCACTTGTTTAAGATTAAGAAAGGGCTAACTTGACATCAGTTCCTGGCATAATGCTGATCTGAGTATAGAAATAAGAGAAACATGTGAGACTGTCCAGAGATCATGAAGTTAGTATGTGCACACAAGCTGGGAGGATTGAGAGCATTGTGTTGCTGTGGTTATGTGAAAGGTCCCAAGTGGCACAGCAAGTACAACATGAGAGATCAGCAGTTCAAACCCTCCTGCCACTTCTCAAGAGAAAGATGAGACAGTCTGTTTCCATAAAGATTTACAGCTGATGACGCAGTTCTACTCTGTCCTATAACATATCTATGGGCCCCAGTCAAATTGAAAGCCGTGTGTAGACAGTAATCTTGCTTCTCTTATAGACTTTTGAGGTTAGTGTTAAAAACACTAAATCTTGGCAAATTCACAATGATTTGTCCCCAATATGGCTCTAAAACAGTGGTCCTCAACCATCCTCATACCGTGACCCTTTAATACTGTTCTTCATGTTGTAGTGGCACCCCACCTATAAAATTATTTCTTTTTTGCTACTTCATCATGATAATTTTGCTACTGTTATGATTTGGACGACCCTTGTGAAAGGGTTATCCGACCCCCAAAAAGGTCACAACCCACAGGTTGAGAACTACAGCTCTAGAATTCTATCATTAAGCAATGAAAGAATGATATTAATTCATCCCTTCATGAATAGTTGATTTCTATCGGGATTGCAATATTAGTACAGACTCTTGACATGGATTAATCACCTATAGTTGACTGACTGCGAACTACTCACTGAATATCTCCTGGCTCTGTGATATACTTGATGTCATAAAGAAAATTTCTTAAATCATTCCAATTGGGACCTTTCTTCTTAATCTTCTCTATTAGCATGGAAGTGACAACCAACTGCCACAATCAGGTCTTGCTCTCTTTTTTATTAGCTAAAAACTAAAGCATGCAAGCCATCAACACTATATAAAATAATTACAAAATTCAAAATTAGTATGTGTTATCTGGTGTCAATTTGAATTGTTTTACTATAGAAACAATTTGCTTTGTACTCAGTGAGGGATGAGGTTTGTTCGTTTGTGTGATAATTGGAGGGGTAATCCTGATTTAATGATATTCCAAGAGATATTCTTAAATTGCCTGATAAAACTAAAGAAATAAGAACACTAATAACATTTAGAGGTATTATTAAATAACTGGAAGGTTTAGTAGCTATAGGATTCTTATCAGAACCAATTTTTAAAACACGGGCTTTTTTCTAATATTCTCATTATCAAAATTTCTTGTATTGATTTGAACACAAAAATATTAGCAATGTGAAATTATATGGTAAATCACACAAGAACCTATCACTATCCGTGTAACCAGGTAACTCTTTAAAATAAATTAAGTGAGAGCTCCCACAGAAAATAAATAAACTGTGATGGGATATTGAACTTTATCATTTCTAGCTTTTCAATTTCAGCATCTCACATATTTTTTCTGGGTCCAAACCTTGTAATTTCTGTATTGAGGGAATTATGTTAGATGTGCTTTAAATTCATTACCTAGATAAATTTTATTTATTTCCTTTTTTGGTTGCAATTTGCAGATCCATAAGGCAATTACAATCATATTGAGGGAGGTTTGTAAACTTTAAATTATAGTTGATATCACAATGATTTTTCAAGTCAACTATTAGCCTTGTTTCCCTAAAAGCAATATCTAATAGGCAGATGTTATCTTAAATCAGAGAGGAGAGTTTTCTCTATTTCTTATTCATGTCTCCTTTTCATTTGTTGGCCACGTTTTAAAATAGATACCAGAAGATTGAAATATGCCCTTGAAAAGTTACTAAAATAAGATGATGGGGAGACAGGACTATATCATATAAAGAATAATTGGAAACTGGAAGCTTTTAGCCTAGAGAAGAGAAGAATTAATTATAGATGATGTGAAATATTTGAGAAGTTGTCATGTGAATGGGGCATTAAACATATTTCACGTGTAAGAGCAAATTTGGTGGCAATAATTAGAAAGGAGAGGGAAACCACTTCTGGCTCGAACCATCATCAATAATTAGAGCCAACAACAAAATAAAACAGGTTTGCTTTTGAAGCTACTGTCCTCTGCATCACCTGTTGCTGTTCATGGTGGTGGTGTTGTTAGGTGACTCAGAGCCAGCACCAACTCAAAGACGCTTTATGCTATGTACAGCAGAGAGAAACACTGCCCAGTCCTGGGCCACCCTTACTATTGCACTGAAGTCTGCAGCCATTGTTGCTGCCACTGTCTCCATTAATCCTGCCAACGGTGTGTGTCTTTTTTGCTGTCCTCCTCTAAAAAGTGTGATGTCTTTGTCCAGGCAGTAGTCTCTCCTGATAACATGTCTAAAGGACATGGAAGGAAGTCTTGCCATCCTGGGTTCTACGGAGCAATCTCATTCTACTTATTCCAAGACAGATTTATTTGTTCTTTTGGCAGTACATGTTGTTCTCACTCTTCTTTACCAGCCCCATTATTAATATTCATCAGTTCATCTTTGGTCACATCACTGGCCATAAACAAAATTGAATGTTATCATCTAAGGATACTATAGAGAAAATTAATACAATAGAAAGAAGAGTGTCTGATGGTCTTTGAAATATCATAAAGTTTTTAGATTCCATTTAGTTCTTGAAATTTTAATGTAACTTCCTGGAAAATGAGAGAGAAAGACCTGTGATGCGATGAATCAACACAGTGACTGCAACAACAGGTTCAAGAATTACTAATGAGATGTGGCCTCAAGAGCAGGTAGGGTTTGGTTTGGTTGTACCTTAGGTCAACTTGAGTCAAACCTTATTTGACACCTTCTCAAACAACATAAAAAGTTTAGGGGAAGGGAATACTTGAGTGATTGCACACAGAACTATCTTCTCAACTAACAGTTGTGGGAAGAGGATACTTTTTCTTTGTAGGTTTTCAAAGTGATTTCTGTGCAGGGTCTCTGTCATCAAATTTTAAAATGTGTGTTACTGTGATATGTATATAACCTGATATCCCTTGTGGTCTTCTAAAATGTCTTTGTTATATATTTCAACCTGCTTGTAAAGATTTCAAACTTGTCTATAAGTTACCACAAACTACATAAAATCTAGAAATTAAGACTTCCAATTAGTATTTAAAACTGATTAATTTGATATCGACATAACATCAAGAAAATAAAGTTATAAGACTAGTCTTAGATTCTCTAGTATTTGCTATACTGAAAAGAAACCAAAGAGCATATCAATCAGTAGGCATATTGGACAATTTATTTATTTTAAAATAACAATTTGTGGGGGAGGGACTAAGACTACACTGATGGTCAATGCATATCCTTCCTTATGAGAAATAGCAGTATATTTTGGAATTAAATCTAGAAGGCCTTGATGAACATAGACTTTTTATGAAATAGAATTGCATACAATTAAACATTATCATTCTAGGTAGTGTTTTTAATTGGACAGCATTAAGTATGCAAGTGTAAGCATGATTGAATCAGGAGGTAGCCTAGATATAGGGTCAAGTTCAATAAGTGAATCAAATATGGAGTCTGCTGTTAGATATTATTTCTCTAGTAGTGTTTTAAAACTATGACATTGATGGCCTCAAATATGCATGCCTGATGTCAAGTGATACACACACAGAAGGACATGGAAAACTTGAGTCTTTATGGATAGAATACAAGGAGGAAGAAAACTAGACATAGACAAGTATTTAATTAATTCATGATCTGTGTGATTTTTCAAGGCATGGCAAAATAGTACTTTAATTCTAAAATTATAATTCTATAATTATGAAAAAGGAAATATTACAAAGATAAAATAGTATCTTAACTGATAAACAGGATAAATCTGGGTTCTTGCATCATTTAAGAACTATTTTAAAGCTAAGCCCTGGTGGCACAGTGGTTGTGTGCAGGACTGCGGCCTTCAGGGTTGATGGTTCAAATCCAGCAGCCGTTCTCCAAGAGCAAGGCTAGGCTTTCTACTCCCACCAGGGCAGTGATGCAGAAAAAAAAGAACTGTTTTAAGTAGTGTGATCATTTTCACAGTTAGTCTCCTTAAAGAAGCATCATTCTATTTTCCATATGAGAAAAACTAAACCACAGAGGAAGTAATTTAGCCAAGGTCATACTACTAGTAAATTTGAGGTCAAACTCGAACAGTGATAGCCTGACTTCAGGCTCCTCACTCTCCAAATCCCTTCCCTTACATATTGATATTGGAAATGTTGCTTCAGTCTCAGGTAAGTCGTGCTACTGGGCTCCAGTTATTGGTAGTTTTGCCCAACTATCATCTATAGATCCAACCCTAAGCAGAATCCACACAGGGAAAGAGACTGTTTTGGCAAAATCAAATGCATGTCTCTGAGGTCCAACTTCTCTCAGGAGAAGGTGTGTTAGGCAGGGTCGACAAGAAAAAGAAACCCAGTGTCACTCATATATGGTAAGTGTGAAACAGAGCTTTATACCAAGATGTACTCATATAGTGAGCAAACTTCCCAGCCCAGTTCCATAAGTCTGGTACGAGTCTATAAGTCCCTCTTTAGCCTCCTGCAGCCAGAAACCATCATGAAAATGCAGGAGGAGCACAGATTGGTGGCTGCCGAGCCCTTTGCACCCACTGGCAGTGGATGCAGCTAAGAGCTCTGGCAGGTCTTAGAGTGGCTCACCAGCAGGAAGGTGAAGGCAGAGGAGAAGGGGAGCTTCCCAGGGCCCTACTTATGAGAAGGTCATGACCACTAGGAGGCACCAAAGGGCTGTGATCTGACAGGTTGCATACCCTCCTACACTTGGATACGCAGTCAAGCTGACATGAACTTATACAACTACCACAAAAGGGAAATGGAAAGTATGCCATTCAAACCTATTGCTTCTGTGGCAATTTTCCCAGCTTGGCCATGATACAATTGATTTTCTCTTTAGAGGAGTAACTAAAGATATGGCAAAACAAAAAGGTAATGTTTTATCTTTACGTGGAAGTAAATACCAAAAGTGAATATAAAACAGTCCCTGATTTGAAGGCCACCTACCAACCACCATTGTATTTTAAGGTTTTTGTTCCCTTACCTTGGGTCTATTATTGGCCAGCATGTGGAAAAGAGATGAATAATGTATGAAGAGAGATTTTTATCCCATCTTCGGGGGTGTTTTACCAAACTAACCACTTATCTTTTGGGTATCCTTATGAAACTATTTGTGGAACTTTTAGATTTTGCCCTCAGAGATCTCTGATATAGAGTTGAGCCGCTCTAAAAGACAGAGTCCCAACTACACCATTCAGGTAGAAGTTTTTAGTCTAAAAATAGATAGTCTTATTCAGTGAGTTCACCGACCCCACTATTTTAATATCAAACAGTCCTGAACTTATCTACTACTATCTTTATTTTTTATTTATTTTTTGGGGGGGCATCACTGCTCTCCAGTGGTGGGAGTAGGAGGCCCAGCCCCACTGCTGGAATTGAACCTCCGTCCCAGTGGGCTGCAGTCCCGCACACAGCCACTACGCCACCAAGGCTCAGCCCTACTATCTTTAATTTTATAGATTTATCTTTATCATGCTGCATTTTTATCTGCATGGTTTACTAAAACTTTTGTCCACCTTTAGCCAATTGGTAATCCCTAAGATGATCAAAGGCCAATGTCTCTGAATTTGGCTTTAAATTATAGCAATTTTTACCTAAAACCATCCACTACTTGTCGGTCTTTGATAATCTTTACCTTCGTTTTCTGAAGTAGTATTATCAAACTTGGTTCTACTACGACTATCAAACATCTAAAGATATTGTGTGTGCATACTATCAACATCTAACCAGGCCTTTAGGGCCTATGTGTGCCATTGCTGAGGAAATTGTTTTGACATGGTATGCAGTCTACAGCCATGGAATTCAATGAACTCAATTTTTCAGAAATTCACAGACTCCAACTTTCTTCAGTCACCTTCCTTTCAAAGGAACAGACTTCTGTCTGTTCAAAATGACAGAAGTCAGCAAGCAGATAACTAAGATCCAGTGTCCATTGGCTAACTATAACAATAGTAGTAACACTGAGATTAAACCACCAGGAACATCAGTGACTCAAGAAAAGAAAATCCTCCTCAGAACCCTTCATCTTAAGTGTCGTGACCAAATTCCAATAGATAAAGATCACATGTCCACCTGAAAAATAGATAGATGTGACTCAGTACTACTATTGTAAATCAGCACGATAACCATTAAGGCAGCGTTTCTCATCCTGTGGATCGCAGCCTCTTTGGGGGTTGAACAGCACTTTCACAGGGGTCGCCCGATTCATAACAGTAGCAAAACTATAGTTATGAAGTAGAAATGAAAATAATTTTATGGGTGGGTGAGGTCACCACGGAGAAACTGTATTAAAGGGTCAGAGCATTAGGAAGGTTGAGAACCAGTGTATCTTTTAAACCTTAAATCCACCTTTTCTTCAAACAGCCCAGATACCAAGAAAAATTCATGTATTTTTCCTCCTCGAAATCCCATTTCTTAATTAAAATATTTATCAATATTCTGGGTCTGAAGGAACACCTGATATTTCTAATTAAATGCATTTTTATAATTGATTAATTTGTTCCACCAAGCCCTCTCATCTAAAAGAGACCCTATGAACAAAAGAAGAAAACTTTGGTATTTTCTGTTATTTTCACAACAATTGCTATGTTTGAACACTTTGTTGTAAATCCTGGGTCAATCCATCTCACTGAAGGCTTTTCTCTTTTTGTTTCCCCACTGTTTTAATAAATTTGATGTCTTTCTCTAGGGACTGATTCATCTGACAATATGCACAAAATCATGAGAAAAAAAGGCTTACCATTTTCACTTCTAAGAGACATTCTGACTATACTTCCAAAATAAATTTGTTCTTCCTTATGACAGTCAATGATATATTCTATATCTTCACAGATACCATAATTGAAAGATGACCATTCTCCTGTGATCTCCAGTACTCATTTTTAGCTTTAATATGCATGGAGGTATGTGTTAAAATATCATGGGGTTATCCAGATGTACTTTAGTGTCCAAAGCAACATCTTCACTTTGTAACTCCTCAAAGAGATTTTTCGTGGCAGTTTTGGCAAATGCAATACATCTTTTAGTTTATTTACTGCTTCTTTGATGGGCATTAACCTTAGATCCAAGTAAAATGGCATCTTTGACCTTTTGAATCCTATTTCCATTTATCAAAATATTGCTAATTTTTAAAGTGTGGTGCTTTTTATTTTCTATATGTTAAGATACAAATACATTGAAGAATGTAGCCTTATTTCTTCAGCACTAAGTGTTCCAACTCCTCTTTACTCCCATCCAGTAAGGTTGTGCCATCTGCAAATTACAGATTCACTGAGTCTTCTTTCAATCTGTGTACTGTGTTCTTCTCCATATAGCCTCATTTCTCAATTACTTGCTTAGCAGACTGCTAGAATACATTCCTGATGCACACTGTTCTTCATGTTAAACCATGAAAAATCCCTTGTACTACTCAAATAACTTGTATACTTTCCTGAAAACTTCTTTGTCTTTAATGCTTTCAGCATAGTTTGGAATTTTTCATTCACTCCTGTTGGTTTTTGATCATATGATAGATCATGAGATCATTGAATACTGAACAATCATTTGAGTACAGTGTATCATTGATTGGATTCTTTTGACAGACATATTTTTAAAAATTCATATTTTAATGATTAAATGATTTATTCTGCCTCACATAGAAGTAGTAGAGAAAAGATGATTTTTTACACATGTCCTGGGAGTTTGTGACACCAGCAGGTAAACACACACACACACACACACACACACACACCAGAAAATCAAACTAGGTTATATTGTTTTGGAAAATTAAGTAAAAAGAACTAGTAAAATGGCCAGTTTTATCTTACCCACTCAAAATTGCCAATACAGGCTGATTTTTTCAACTGCTCATTCTACTCTTGGCACTCCTCAAAAGAAGAAGAAGAAGGAGAATTATAGCCACACTGGAGAAATTGACTTACTCTTTTTCTACTGAGAACTTAGGTTGGTGGATAGGAAAAAAATCCATTATTGAAAGTTTTATTTCTAGAGCCAGAAAAACAATGAATAAGAAAATGAATATTTTATATTTCACCTGCCAGGAACTCAAATCCCAAATGACATGGTGTACTTAAATACAGTTATTATGGCCCTATAGTGTTTGGTCTGTGGCAATATAGGATTTATTAAAAATGTTCAATCATTAGTCCTCAGATTATTCTCTAGATGTAAGAAATAAAGAAAGAAATTTCCCAATTCAAAGGGCAGTTTCTTTATATGAAGCCTGTTTTAAGAGAACTGTCAGTTTATGATGAGCTTAAGTGCCCTGTGCTATATATTGTTTTCTAAGAGACTGCTGGACACGGAGTTGATTTGGGCTCAGAGTTGCTCCCTGCTGTGTCAAGCAGTGTACTGAATCTCCTGGAACCCACACACGACTCCAGATAAAGCACTCTATACTTACCCCCCAAAACCCAAACAAACCAAAATGCTACGAAGCATTCTTGCCAATAGGATTTAAAACCAGAAGTAAAACAAAGCAGTTTAAATTCATTTGGACACATTTTCTACAGTACAGCAAGAAGACTTTTCCCCAGTTATTTACTCACCTGTAGAAACTTTGTGTCTCAGCCTATCAAGGGTGTTTGGTTTCCAAAGCATTCTCCACCCACTTACATAGGCTGTCTCATACAATCCCCAAGTGTGAGATGTCTTCCTTCTCTCCTTTTTGCCTTAACCATCAAGGCAAGGAAAGAGCCATTTCTCAAAGATAAAGAAGAAACTAAGATTAGATGATTTTGTTTTAAAATTACAGAAGCAAGGACTGTGATTTCCCCACCAGGGGTAGCCACAATCTTCATTTAGTGTTCTGATCTGATGATGGAGACAGTGCAAAAACAAAACAAAACCAAAAAGCCCCCTAAACCGGTCAAGAAACAGAGGTGCACGTCCTGAAGATCATTCTGTTGCTTCACTCAAAGACAGAGCATGTGCCCATCGAAAGCTGGTGACTTGAGCATTAGTTTAACTAATGGACCAGTGTGAACATTCAAATGTCACATATTTACCTTTCAAAGAGACCCTCAAATATTGTGCCTTGATTTTAATGATAAAAGTAATGAGGTATATCTTTCACTCTGGTAGAGATATATAAACATACTAGAATACACTGATTCCATGCACTACCAGGAATTCTGTTGACATAAAAGATTTCTGGGTGTTTGGTAATTTAGCCCTCATTTTTCCCTAAAGGACAGAGCTCGATGCTTATTCCTGATCATGGCAATGAGACCATTAATAAAGTAGACAACACGGATGTCCTGTGAGGTACAAGATAATCTGCATCTCTGTAGATGAGACTGCTCTGTTGTTTCTGCCTGGTTAATGGAAGCTGATCTTAGAGTTTTCGGATAATTAGCGTGAGGGTAAATTGACTCACTGCTTACATTCATAAGACCTGTGTTGGTAATTCTAACAGCAACAGCAAGTAGAAAACAAGCTTTAATTTTTTTCACTTGATAGAACATACCATGAAATCTCTGAAATGCACTGTCATTTGAAATACTATTTATTCCACACATAATCAAAAATTTCTTAATGATGATGACAATGTATGTACAAATGTGCTTGACACAGTGGATGGATGGATGGATGGACGGACAGATGGACGGACGGATGGATGGATGGATGGATGGATGGACGGACTGTGATAATCGCTGTTAGAGTCCCCAATAAAATGATTTTAAATAAACAATCAAAAACCTGGATCTTTCCATTATTAGATGGTAACAGCAGTCTATTTTATTCCTCTTCATATAAGTAAGGTGCTTAGCGGAATGCTGTTAGGTGGCATCAAGTTAGCCACGAACCACAGCGACTCTATGAACAGCAGAAAGAAAGACTGCAGGGCTCCGTGCCATTCTCAGAATGGTTTCTATAACATTCCGTTGATGCAGTCACTATGTCAATTCATCTTGGTGAGTACACAACTTCCTCTTTTAAAACACCCTCCAATTTACTGAACATGATGTCCTTCTCCAGAGATTGGTCTCTCCTGACAACATGTCCAAAGGATGTGAGATGAAGTCTTGACATCCTTATTTCTAAGGAACACTCTGACCTTACTTCTCCCACAACAGATAAATTTGTCCTTTTAGCAACCTGTGGTACTTCAATAGTCTCCTCCAGCACCAGTAGAAGGATCCATCTTAGGAGCTTCTACTTTCTCCTCCTTGCTATACTATGCTTCAAGAATGAGTAGTCAGTCTCCCAGGAACTGGAAATATTTATTCCAACCAAGTATTCAGAAATCAAAGAAACTGTTTAGTTTGGAAACTCCCTGGATTCATAATTATTTTGATGTGGGATAATAAGTTATTTATTGTGTGAACTTCACAAACTAAACTATGATAAATGAACCAACAAAAAAGATGCTCTTTATCCACAAAGAATAATAATAGAACTGGAAAAGATCAGAGTATTAAC
The DNA here is from genome assembly GCA_004026705.1 of Nesogale talazaci. Taxonomy (NCBI): domain Eukaryota; kingdom Metazoa; phylum Chordata; class Mammalia; order Afrosoricida; family Tenrecidae; genus Nesogale; species Nesogale talazaci. Next base: position 26,356 of record PVJH01004189.1, read on the forward strand.
CTTTTTCAAAAGCATGGAATCCCCGTTAAATGTTTACAGTTCCCTTTGGGGTTGGCAATGATGGAAATCTAATGTCATGATTTCTGTGCTATCACAGACTGTTGCTGAAAGTTTCACAGGTTTTCACATCATTCAAAAATTCTCTGTTAAATAACTCAATTCTAGGGAATGGGGCACTTTAAAGTAAGTCTATGACTTTCAGGAATCTGATAGGTCAGTGCTAATGATGTTGCACTATTAACTCGAAAGACTTTCAAATATAATCCCCTCCACCCAAATTAGAGGACACCTCTTACCTTTATCTTTGGTTTTTAGAGGAGAGTACTATAGTATATGTCTATTTATTGCTTAATTGTACAATTTGTTCATGTGTTTGTTATCTTGTTGTTATTTTATTGTAGAATGATGATTATCTCTTTTTAAATCCTTAGTAAAAGAAGTGTTTTCTGACTACTCCAAAAAGATACCATCATGGGCTTCATATACAGGTTCTTTATGATAAATACACTTTACTTTCTTCTCAAAGTTTAAGATTCCTTTCCTTCTATCCTACCATGCAACTTATGGCACCTCAGCTTCATTTAGCATTGACTGGCCTTGAGTCTAAGTTTCAGTTCACTAGTTTAGGAATTGTTATCATACTTCTCAACTCTGTAAAGTTTTGAATTATAAAATACTGATAAAACTTTTTTAAACTTGGCTCACTATAAAATTATCTTCCTTTTACTTTTCGCTCCAAGATCAGCAAAATCAATTTCCACATATATTCTCTAGTTTAAGATGATATCACTAAGCAAAGTTTTGCAATAATATTTTCAAGGACAAATTGTATTGGTGTTCTCCTGCAGTCTGTCGAGGTATGTGTCTGAGAAGTGGCAAAAGGGAAGTGACTTCACTCCGCCAGGGCAATATCTTCCTGTATAGGGTAGGTAAGAAGGGCTACATATGTTCAAAATGGTAGTTAAGCACAATTTCAAGACTGTTGTGGTGTTAGTTCCCATGGAAGAAGTTCCCTATTCATTCATAGCAATACTATGCACCACAGAACAATACACTGCTCAGTCCCAGGTCTTTCTCAAAATTGTTGTTACGTCTGAGTCCAATGGTACAGCCATTGTGTCAAGAGGAGCCTCCAATCCTTTTTGCTGTTGTTTTCTTTTTCTTGGGGGGGAGCATCATTGGCCTCTGGTAGCATCATGGGAGCTACCCAGCACTGCTCCTGAGAGCCGCTACTAGATTTGAACTGCCAAGCCCATGGGTTGCAATCTTGCACCCAACCACTTATGCCACCGGGGCTCAGCCATCTTTACTGGTCCTCTACTCCATCAAGCATGGTCTCCTTTTATGAACCCTGGCCTTTCTTGATAAGGTTTCCAAAATGTGTGTGGCATGCCATGCCATCCTTGCTTCTAGAGAACATACGGTTGTACTTCTTCTGAAATAGATTTGCTTATTCTTCTGGTCGTTTATGGTACTTTCAATATTTTTGGCCAACATCATAATTCAAGCATGTCAATCATTCTGCAGAGTCCTTTACTCAGGTTCCAATTTGCACATGGGTATGAAAACATTGATATCAACATAAATCAGGTGAGACACAAATAAGTCCTCAAATTGAGCTACTCAAAATCACCCACATCTACTTGATAGATCTCAGTTAAAATATAGATCTCATCCCCTCAAACTTTCCAGTTTTCACCTGGGAGAACATTTGTTTAAGACTCCATTTTTGTGTGTGTGTACTTGTGTGATATGTAGCTCTACACATACACAGATTCTCTTGGAGATAGGTATAATTAGGGTCAGCCACCCGCAGTGGCACAGGAGTTAGCAGTTCAAACCCATCAACACTGGGAAAAGATGAGGCTATCTCCTCCCAGGAAGACTTAAAGATTTGAAATTTCTATATAAGATTGATATGAATGATATTTGATTCTTTGGCAATGTGTTTGTGGATTAGTCATGGAAGTATCTCTTGTCTTTCAGAATTTAAAACCATAAAATAACCATTTTATTCTTTTAAACTCTCCATCACATTTACATTTCTTGTTTTTAAATTTGTGTAATAATGATCTTCAGTGGCAGGCAGCCACTTGCCAATTAAATATTTGCCTTTGACCACACTTTTGCATAATTACACAGTATGTATACCTCTGGTCTCATGCATCACCATGTTAACAGGATCCTCTTGGCAATTACATCTTTCTCGTTAGATAGCTAAATTCAAATTCTGGTTTCCTTTAGTCTCCTACCTCCAATTCCTGCTGGTTTCAATTATAGTGACAATCAGGGTTATTTTTTAAAGAATCCAGACTGCACTTTAACTAGTTTAAGTAACAAAATTTGTATTTATTTATTTTACAATTTATAATAGTTCCTTGGTACAACTAAAGAAATATTTTTTTTAAATTCTAATTTACTTATTCTATTTTACCATTAAGTATTGTCCTTAAGAATCACATTATAGAACATCACCACCAATTCATATTATGATAGCAAAGAAATCCTATTATCAGAAAATAAGCACAAGCACGGTCACAAGGAAAAACTCTCCAGCACCCTATGTTTTCTTTGAGTTATACCAGCAGAAGGTATAAAACATATTTTCTCCTTTGTTACCTGGTTAGATAGTGGTCGACTGAACAGCACTCCCTTTCCTAACACAGTAGCTTTTCCAGAAAAAAGTCCTAGTAATCCTTTATTTCAAACAGCAGAAAATCGACATATCAAAAGACAGCCTCTGACTAGTGTCTATCCTTTAGCATTTGAAAATGTATCAGATTGGTCAAAAAGTCCCATTCAATAACCTCCTTTTAGGGAAGCCTGTGAGATTAAGTTTGTCACTTTATCTCCCCTGATGCTCATTAAGACACACAAAACATTAGCAACATCTGCAACTCTGGTCACTACACTTATCCACCAAATGAGTGGCTGGACTTGCTGGTCACTTTTATGGCTAAACCTGACAAAAGTCAATAGAATAGTGTGTAAAGTCTTAATATCTTTATGTCTCATATTTATTAAAAAGTATATTGCACAACCCAACAGGATAGTGTAAAAAGACAATGCAACTGCACTGAACACACTTGCCATAACTTATAAGTCTAAATAAAGCTATGAAAGGAAGGGTGAAATTTAACTCCTTCCCATACAGATAAGATCTTGTATCTTCTTGTCTCAATCCTGAATCCTGCCAAATATTAAAATAAACATGTACTGGTACCATATGTTGTCAAAGTAGTTCCAGCTTCTAGAAATCCATGTGCTCCAGTGTAGACTATCTTCTGTAAGCATTCAATGGCTATGAGTTTTTGAAGAAGATAACCAGGACTTTCCTCTGAGGTGCCTCTGGACAAAGTCTAGGCCATAGACCTTTTGATTATTAGCCATGTTATCAATCATTTGTGCCACTCAGAGAGTTCTTAATCCACTACAAATACATTGACAAATCCTTAAAACGGGATTACTTGATATTTTTAAACATGATTACTTGATGCTAAATCAAAGTAATCCAAGAGTAAGGACCTAAATTGACTCATAGGCTTTCCTCCCATTCTGCATGTCTCGATACAGTTGCTCTAATGTTCAGCAATGAACACTTGTTTGGAGGTGCCACCATTTTAATTGATCAATGTCTTATCCATGAGCATATATATTTTGAGTAGCACCCAAGAGTAATAAAATTGGTCAATCAGAAAACAAATCTGAGGAAAATGTGGGTAGCCAAACCCTTGAATATAAGGGGCTACAAAAATAACATGCCTTTTTTCCAAAGCTATGAATTTAATTTAAAAAATTCAAACTTATCATTTCCACTGCACTTCATATAGTTGTCAATTCTGCAATTCCATCATTGGAAAAAAATTTCAAGCTCATCTGCTTGGTTAGCTGGCAGAACCATCCTCAATTTTATCTTAATCTCTTCTACTTCATCAAATCACTGCCCCTTAATGTCTTTCTTTAGTCATGGAAACAGAAAGAAGTTTCATGGAGAGAAGTCAGGTGAGTAGGTGTATATGACAAGTGAGGCATGCTGGGGTTTGTTTGTTTGCCAAAAACTGGTGCACTGACATGGCTACATGAGCAGGTGCATTGTTGTACTGGCAAAATCGGTTCTCCATCTACCACAAATCAAGCCCCTTATTTTGCAACACACGATTAATCTACCCTTTCAGAACCACTACATTGAAAGCTTGATGAACCATCTGATCTCATAGACTGTTCACCAAATGCACTGAGTCAATATTTCCATCTTTTCAGGAAGTTAACAGAAGTCCAGAATAAGGTTTGACATCACCCGACATGTCACCTTTTTTGAAAGGAGTAAACCACTTGTACACTCGAGTTTTCCCATAGTGAGGTCCTTGTAAGATGTGCTAAACATCACAACAACTTCTGCACCATTATTCCTGAGCAGGAACCAAAATTTCGCAGCCACACATTTTTCACTAACAGCCACACACACAAAAAAAAAACTTTTGAAAAAAAAGTTTGAGTGAAATTAAAAAAAAAAATTCACGGCGACAGAGGGAACCACCCTAGGTGACACCACTGGGTGCACTAACTCAGACTAAGTTAGTTAATGCTTGCCTCGGAAGAAAAACACACATTAGGAAGGCCCTGCTCCACCTACCTCCATTCTGTTTTTGAAGGAGTCCCCTTTGTATTGTGTTGATGAGGATACATAGTCATTGTTACTACTTTGAATGAAATTTCTCCCTCACATAAACTCATTTTATTTTATTTTATTATTTTTTTGGCATCACTGCCCTCTGGTGGTCATGGGAGCTACCCAGCCTTGCTCCTGGAGAGCCACTGCTGGTTTTGAACCACCAAACCATGAACCATGGTCTCACACTCAGCCACTGTGCCACTAGGGCTCAGCCCCAAAACTCATTCCAGTATGAAGTAAATTTCTTTCTCTAAAATATGAGCTGACTTCTTATGTTGCAATATAATGTGCTAAGCATCCTCACATATCCTAGTATTCAACCTTTACTGCCACTCTGTGAAGTGGGAAATTGGAGTTACCATCAATTAGAATATCATCTCCCACTTCCTCCCCAGTTCCCCGATCCTACCTGCCCATTACACTAGATGTACAATAATTCTTGTTTAGCTTTGTAATTTATATGTCTGCATTGTCTACTGGGAAAGGGGCACTCTGTGTAACTTATTTTGTGCGCTGGGTAGCAGTATTTTTAGATGTGATCCTCCAAACAGATTATGTAAGAAGTAGGGAACTTGATGTTAGGAAGCTTCCAGGATGACTCAGTAGTTAAGCTACATGGCTACGAACCTAAAATTCAGTTTTTCAAACACACCAGCAACTCCACAGGAGAAAAAGAAGAGTAGCTGATTTCATAAAGATAACATTTTGAACTCTATTTTGAAATGCTAAGTATCCCTGGTGGCAGAGGTGCGATGCACTGGGCTGCTCATTGCAAGATCAGCAGTGCGAACTCACCAGATCAAAATCACCAGCTGCTCCATGGGCGTGAGACCAGGCTTTCTCCTCCTGTATAGGAACAGTGTTGGAAACCCAGCAGGGCAGTTCTCCCTGAAATAGGGAAATTACATGAGTTGGAATTGACTCAATGCTAATGAGCTTGTAGTTTTTAGTTTGGTGCCCTTCTGTTCAATCTTACAATAATAATTCTCTAAATTGAAATCAACTTGGTATTTAGTTTTGGTTTTATGTTGTTAACTCAGTGGTTCTAAAAATATTTCTGATAGACTAGGAATTAACAACTAAGGAAAATGCAACCTTTATCAGTTTCTCAGATGCATGTATATGGTGTGTGTGCTCAACTACAAGCACCTCCATTTCTCAAAGTAATAGAGTCTTCAATTTCCAGATATGACACATTGGAGGAACTATAATATCTTATGATATTAATGTTTTCCCACTATCTTTTTTCCTTTGATATTTTGAAAAACTCTTTGGGAAATTTCAGTCTCTCTTTACAATTTGAAGTAGAAAAGAGAAAGGGACTAATGTTGCACAGAGATCAGTTAATTAAAGTGAAGATGTGGGACTGAGGTTTACCCCCCACCCCACCCCCAATATAACTCAGTAGAATATTGTCAGAGGTTTGGATCTTTTCTTAGCACCTGAAGACCAATTTTTAACTGTGTTTAAATAAATTTCACCCAAACAAATCATTCCATTGAACAGTTTGGTGTTCCTTGTGTTCTTTTATGCTCCACAACATTTCTTCTTTATGCTAATATCTCCATTGGTGACTACATAAAAATGGCTCCACAAAACAAAACCCCAGAAACTTAAATTTACTTGAGCAAAGGTACATAACTAGAAAATGTTTGTTCTGAAACTCTTTGGATACAATGTTCAATTTTGTTTATTTTCAAAATAAAAACCAGAGTTTATGACCTTTTTCCTTGTGTTTGGGCTTCCAGGAAGGTTGGGTCTCTAAAAGACTGTGTCCATTATCAGTATTGAGTATTGAGGTGGTGCTGCAATTAAAGAAAAAACAATACACTTATAGCCGCTACATCATTGAAAAATACTTCTTCAGACTATCTAGTGGTTCACAGAGCTAGCGAGCTGACATATTTTCAAGCATAAAAGTTGCTCATTTTCTCATTCTGTAGTAGTATACAGAAGGACAAAATATTTCAACTAAACCTTTGCCTTTCCCATCCAACATATTTGTGTTGCTGATGAAAAGTCCTCAATATAAAAACAAAAAGGAGTGAACATTTTTGTTTGCTTCATATACTTACGGGACCAAAAGGAAAATGAAGGCTGAGCCCTGGTGGCATAATGGTTGTGCGCAGGACTGCAGCCCACTGGGTTGGACATTCAAATCCAGCAGCGCTCTCCAGGAGCAAAGCTGGGCCTCCTCCTCCCACCACCAGGGGGCAGTGATGCCCACTTCAAAAAAGAAATAGAGTATATGAGAGTAAAGGAAAGAGATAGAAGAGAAAGAATAAAGAAAATATATTATGTCAATAAATATGAAGAAATTTGTAGTTAGAAAATTAGAATCCCAGTGATGCCCAAAAACAAATACAAAAAAATAGAATCCATTCAGGTCTTGAGTCAAGTTCATTGGCGTTGCTAAATGCCACCACTTAATTCCATCTTATCCTGACTCTCCTCAGAGGGTTTCCTTGGCTGCAATGTTTATGAGAACAGATCACCGGGGCTTTCTTCCATAGAGTTGCAATTGTAGGTCAGTTTCAAGAGTCAATCTACCCATTAGCAGCTGAGCGCTTATCATTTTTCCCACCAGGGCTACCATGACATATATTGCCCTCTTTCTATTCCAGACCAAAACCGAATGATGAAACTTTTCTGCCCTAAGGTGACATTCAGATATGCTTAAAATATAAAACATGACTTGTGGGGTTAGAAATGGTCATTTTACATAATAATTTAAAAACAAAAGCTTCTCTTCCCCACCTAATGCTAAGAGAAGGAATACTTTTTGTTACCACTTTCAAGTAGGACTGTATCTAGGCAAGAGTCAAAGAGTTATTTGACTAAAATACATAAATTAAAAAAGAAAAGATGGAGACATTTATTACCCTTTATTCTATTTTTGTAAACTTCTTCCCTGTTAAACTTGCTCGACTCTTACTCTCACTCTTTTCTAGTATGATGATGTAAAGATGGAATAAATCCTGCACTTGGGCAAGGTATCATTCATTATTTTTATCCTGGCTTGAAGTAGAGAAGTATGAGAAAGTAGTATACTATCAATTAAAAGAAGAAATGACGTTGAAGGGAGAACAGGTCAGAGGCCATAGAGAAACCAGAAAAATTAGGGATGTATAAAACATCCAGTTAGGCGAAGACAGACATGATTCCACTTCTCTATCACTTCATTTTGCTATGGTGGTTAGTGTGTTCTTTTGATGCTGGGAGCTATGTCACTGACATTTCAAATACTAGGAGGACCACCCAACCCCATAAATGGCAGTAGCAAATTGTCAGAGACATTGTAAAAAGTTGAGCTATTCAAGTCAAATGGCACTCAAAATATGACATGGATTTTGACAGAGCCTTCAAGTGCTGATGAGATGTGGCTCAAAATGAGAACTAATAACTGCAAATATCAATTAATAATTAAAAATTGAAACATGAAAACTATATATCTGGGAAAATTGGGTATTGTCAAAAATGAAATGGAACACATGCTGAAATGGTCTGGTATTTACTATTTGGATTCAAGCCATGAATGGCTTTAAATGGCAGAGTCAAGAGGAATGACATTCATTATGAAAAAGGTTCTTTCAAGATCCATCTTATTCTTGAGGGTCAATGCTGCCTGTGGCAGGATATCTATCTATAAATTAGTAAATCTAGTCAATACAATTATTATTTGAATTTTGCATGAAACACTTAAATTTGTGATGATGAAGTGGAAGAATTTTGCCAATGTTTTCAGCTCATAATTGATCAAACATGCTATCAAGGAACCTTGGGATGCAAAAGTTAGAGACAAGAAACAGTAGTTGGAAAGTGTAGCCTGGTCATGGAAATAAACTGCATATCCCATGGTAGAATTTTGCAAGACCAACAACCTCTTCATTGAAAATACCTCTTTTTGACAGCACTGAATATGGCAATCAACATTGACTTCTCTAGACAGAACACACATAAAACAAATTGACTAAACCTGTGGGAATAGATGACAGGGGAGCTCAATATCAGCAGCTGAAATGAGGCCAAAATTTGAGAATGATGATGACAACAAATGTACAAATGTGCTTGACACAATGGATGGATGTATGGATTGTGATCAGTTGTATGAGCTCCAAATAAAATGATTTTGAAAAGAGAAAGAGAGGGATAACTGTAGACAACACTATCAAATGCTTATATATAAAGCCAGGCTGAAGGTGAAGAAAATAAAAACAAATTCACAAGAGCCAAAAACACGATTTGAGTATATCTCAAATTAATACAATCTCAAAAACAGATGTGATACATTGAGAATCAATGACAGAAGAACTGATCATTTTTGGGATGGCCTCAAGAATATCGCACATGAAGAAAACAAAAGGTTACTAAAAAGACAGGAAATAAACAAAGGTCAAAGTAGAGGTTAAAACAGACTCTTAAACTTTCTCTGACTCATATAGTAATTTAAGACAAATAGAAGAAAAGATGAAGTAACAGAACTGAAGAATAACCTTCAAAGGGCAGTTTGAGAAAACAAGATCAAATCTAGTATGGTAATTGAGTTAGTCCGGGTAGACTAGAGGAACAAATTCAAGGACACGCATATAGGTATAAGGAAAAGGTTTATATACAAAAGGAATGGAACATGGAGAAAGCATCCCAGCCCAGTTCACTGCAAAGGCATAAGTCAGGTATTATTAACCCATATGCCCAAAATCAGCCTATAAAGTCTTCTTTCGACTGGCGAAGTCACAGGTCAGTGGGTGCAGAATCCTGGTGCTGGCAGGGCACCTCGCCTCCAGGGCTCAGGGTCCATCAACAGCAGAAGCAACTCATCGCTGGCAGAGGTCTCCATCTGGCCGCCCCAGCTTCAGAGGTCTGGCTCCATCAGGGCAAAGCTGTGTGGTCCCTCTGCCAGCTCCTCCAGCTTCTCGAATGCTGCCAGCTTGTCTTGTCTGTGATTAATCGTCTCTGAAACTAACTCCCAACAACTGGGGAAGAAAGCTTCTCATGTTCATGAGGGAAATATCACAAGATTTCCCAGGAGTCTCAGGTGAAAGCCATGCCCACATAGAGTCTCATTGCCTACTCAATGGCTATCTCCAGATTAACAGGCTAGACTCCACTGCTACATTTCAATCATAAAATTAACATAAGCACATGGCTGCCACAGTAATGAAATGATCAAAGATCAAAAATTAGAAAACATAAACAAAAATATACCCGGGATATTTCTAAATGAAAGAACCCTAGAAAAATACAAGTTTTTTGATACAATATTGAAAAATTCCATGGGCAAAATATTAAATGATGCAGGAAGAATCAAAGGAAGATGGAAAGAATACACAGAGAGAGTGTACCAAAAAGAAATAATCAACATTCTACCATTTCAGTAGGGAGTGCATAATCAAGAATCAATATTCCTGAATAAAGAAAGCCAAAGCGCACTGAAAGAATTAGCCAAAGGGGCTGAGCCTGGTGGCATAGTGGTTGAGTGCGGGACTGGGGCCCACTGGCTTGGGGGTTCAAATCCAGCAGCAGTTCTCTAGGAGCAAGGCTGGGCCTCCCACTCCCACCAAAGGGCAGTGATGCACCCAACCCCCCAAAAAAAAAAAGAATTAGCCAAAAACAAGGTTTTGGGTATGCAGATTTCACATCCTTGGTTGACAAAAATGAGGAGGACTTGAAGTACTTGGAGATTAAGGATTGCAGCCTTCGGTATAGATTACAATTCAACTGTGAAGAAAAACAAAATCCTTACAACTGAACCAATATGTACCATCATGATCGATGGGGAAGACTGAGAAGAATCAATGTATTTGAATTATGCTGCTGGTCAACAATATTAAGTGTACTGTACACTGTCCCACACAAGTCAATGTCTTAGAATACATTTTGCCAGAATATGCTTTAGAAGCAAGAAGAGTGAGACTTTATCTTATGTATTTTGGTTATGTTATCAGTAGAGATCCATCTCAGGAAAAGGACATTATTATTTGTAAAGTTGAGCGGCAGTGAAAAGAGGAGGGTCCTGGAAGAAATGTGTTGACACAGCGGCTACAACACTGTGCTCAAACATAACAATATTGAGAGCATGGCGCTGGATCAGGTTGTATTTATTCTGTTGAACATAGGCTTGCTATGAGTCATAGCTGACTCTGTGGAACATAAAAACAACACTCACTTATGGCAGTATTGGTCATCGGGAATGCACACGTAACCCCCAAAAGGTGCAAATGTAGAATGATCACAGATTGAGTGCACATGCAATGAACATGATGGGGAAATGATCATATACAGAAATGTTCTTTACAAAATTTACAACAAAGGATAACTCAAAGAAAACTTTTATCTAACAAAATAAAGTCCCAATAATTTAAAAATATCTTTTAAATTGAATAATTTCTATGTCTATCTTAGCAACTTAAATTTATTTTTATGCCTCTAATTATAGAACATTGAATGAGCTTAATAGCTTCTTATCTTCCTGAGTCCCTCATAACTTGTAATGCTATATCAGCTGTGGCTACAGTCATCTGAAAACCTGACTGGGGAGGTAGCACAACTCATAAGGATGCAGTTAAGGCTGCTGACTATAGATCAAAGTGATTCTGTAGCCCGGAGCTTATATGGCCTTTATGTGACTTTGGCTTCAGACAGTATGTTATATTATTATAGGATCTTCCCAAGAATGTGTATTTCCAAGGACTCAAAGGGAAGTTGCAGTGTTTTTTAGAGAATACTGCAAAAGACATGCAATCATTTTTGCCATTTTCTATGGTTAAAGTGAGTTAGGATGAGTTGTAATACTAAAACGTAAGTACAGTGGATTGATTTTGAATGGATACAATGCCATTAGCAGTTTTCCCAACATATAGGTTGAATATTACATAATATTGTTTTCAAAGATATAGAGCAGCAAGTTGTAATCAATTGCATATTTACCATTTTATAAAATAAAGTACTTACATTAATTTTTACTGTATCATCTTATAAACATGATCAGGATTCTATTTACAAGCTGATTACACATTCTGCAAAAGTTATAGGGTAAGATTTAGGAAATTAAGATCTCCCACTTAGCCACTTATTTCAATTCCCAAGTATAGCTACATTATTGATGATATGACTATGTCCAAGGAAGCAATAAATACCAATGGAATGAAAAAGAAGCCAACAGTGAAAAAGAAGTGTTAATACAATGTCTTTTCTAGGGAAACTTAAGTTCTGTGTATACACCCACATGTATGGGTTTGAAAAATTCTTGGAAACATGGGATGAAAAGATAATGGATGCATCCTATGAAGTCTTTCAAGGCTATTTATTTATGGACCATGAAGTCTCTTACGGCTATTTATCTATTGATCAATCTATGGATATATCAATGTATTTAGCTAGAGAAGTGAATAAATAGGAACAATGTGACAAGAAAAAGAGATAACCTAGAAAAATTCCAATAGGGGTAGTGTAACTATTGAAATTAACAAATCAAACTATATGTGAACTTAAATATTTCTTACAGTGCAGTGTCAAGAGGGGACTGTTAAAGTAAGGTTCTATTTGACCCATGGAACAATATACTGTATAAAACTATACTGAGCACACTTATTTTGAAATCATAAATGGCTGAGAGAGAGCATGATGGATTTTTTTTTACACATGCACTCCAGTACCCAGATTTGCTAAAGCATTATGCTTCCAGTCAATAGTGCCCTTGTAGCTTGTTTGTTTAATTGATTGCAATGCTATGTCAACCTTCACGACCAAAACGTTAAATATTTGCAGACTGGAACACATAGTGTTTGGCACACTTGATCCTCACTGCAATGCTGCTGCAGATGCTGCAGTTTACACAATAAATCTAGGCAGTCAGGAATTCAGATTTGCTAAATTAAACAAGGATACGTCCATAGACTTCTATAAGTCCATCAGCATTACTGAGAGCTGTGATTTATATGAAAACAAAACAAAAAATACTAGGATTCCCCTTCATTTTTATTTCCAAGTTGTTGTTTTTGATTAATCATTCGGTATTAGAAAATCCAATATAAAGAGAATGCCTGAAAGAGATAAATATTTGTTATCTGGGATGAAGTTTTTAACTAGTGCAATATTTCAACCCTAATCATCCATCTATAAGGAATTTCTCTATTTAAATAAAAAATATGGACAATTGCTATAAATAAATTGTTATATTTACAGATTTCATCCCAAAGCCTTGCACATGCCTAACAATTTTCATGTTGACTTAAACAATGAAAACAGAGTCTCAGTGCTTTTAATAAAAAGGCAGATGAGACATCTGAAGGCTGACACAAGGAGCTGTGGGAAAAGTCAGCGCTGATGAGACTATCGTGTCCATGGAAGCAAAGGGGCTGTCCTTGAAGGCAACCACACCAGCTCACGGCAGTTACTTCATGGCTGTGGTTTTTGCTTGTTGTTTTGTTTCCCAGTTCCTTAACATAGTGCCTCAACATGGAACAGACTCTTTCTACAGAACGATGGAGCACGATTTGAGGAGCAGGATGGGAGACAGTTATAAGCAAGGCAAGAGTAGTTTGCATTAGCTGAAATGCCTTCTATGGGATGAATTCACCCACAACCACTGAGAGTGGCGAAGCAGAAGTCCAATCCAATTGTTTCCATAATACAGCCCTAAATGACATACTTTCACACAAGTAACAATGATACATATATCTATAGGGAAGCTATTGACAAGTGGGGGGGGTGTTAGTTTAATTGCCATGGGTTTTGTCTATTCCCCTTCCAACATTATTTCTTCTGCTTCATAAGAATAACTAATATAAGGAACATATTATGAATCTGGAGGGGAGAGATAATTTTCAGGTAGCTGGGTGGCAATTCCTTGCAAATGTTCTCCAGAAAGCTATATAAATGATAAACCAGTAT
>PVJH01004189.1:40019-129505 GCA_004026705.1 Nesogale talazaci
AGGGGAGGGGGGAGGTAATGAGACTTTGTAGTTCCATAAAGAGCTACAATATTGAAAGCACAGGGTCAGTCGCAGGGGGGTTGCTATCAGTCAAAATCGACTTGATGGTAGTGAGTTTTTCATTTGTTTGTTTGTTTCATTGTGAGTGGCCATTGCTCTCCGAAGCTTCCTAGGCCTCGGATTTCAGTGGTAAAGGGAGTGATGCTTTCACTTGAAGAAACAATGCTAAACGCCTTGCAAAGGACGTGAAGAATTCCTCCTGGCCAATTGGGTCTCTTCCACCTCTGGATTAAAAGCCAAAGAAGACAATGTCTGTTTTGAGTATTGGGGGTTCATGCTGACTACCAAGGGAACTTTGGTTTATAATATTACCTAATGAAGCAAAGGAATATATCTGGAATCTAGGAAATTCCTTAGGATGTCTCTCAGTACTACTATGTCTGGAGATTAAAGTCAATGATAAACTATTGCAACTCAATTCTGAAATTACTTTAAATGGCCCAGACCCTTCAATAATAACAATTTGAATCACACAGGCAAAGTACACTTGCTGAGAGCAAGAGGAATATGGGGTGGGTGGTGAATTATAAAGTGACCAGATGTCCCCCTTTTTAACAATTTAATAATGTTCCATGGCATTTTAAAATTAAAGTAAATATACTACAATACTATTTTTGCATTCAATGAAAATTTTGTTGCTCCAAATTTTTAATCAAGAACACCCCGTCCCCCCCTCCCCGCCGCAGTCAATGGTATCCTGATTAAAATCTGGCCAGCTGTGGCCACATGATTAGTTGCAAAATCAAAGACTGTAATTGTTATTTCTTCTTTGACACATCAAATATTTTTGTTTCTTTCACCATGAAAGAAGGAATGGGAGGAGAGTGTGTCCTTTGGACCCAGTGCCCCTGTACTGACAGATTTGTAAGCACAGAAATGATTAATAAGGATTTTTCACATTACCTCCAAAGAAAACCTTTTCCTGAGTTTGGCACTCTAAATTCGGATTTTAGTTTCCTAAATTGTGCAGAATAAATTTGTTTGTAAAGCCAGCTACTTGGGGTATTTGTGTTATATCAGCTAACTAAAACATATTTTTTAAAAAATTTAACGAGAACCTTTACTAAGTCTTAAATGGAGCAAGGGCAAGGTAACTAGAGAGATATATCACAGGGTGTAGGGGAACATTAGCCTGAGGTCATAGCAGTGTGCAAGGGTTTTCTGAGATGGAGAGCTTTAAAAAGCACATGGAAGGTCAAAGGGAAAAATCATAAAACATGGTTGGTGGCAGATCAATAACATCAAAGTAACTGTGGAACTACTAGAGTTTTGGGAGCCATGATTAGGACATTTCCTTTATGATAAACAGAGCCACTTACGGTATTGTCCAAGGCTTTTTATGATAAACAGAGCCGCTTACAGTATTGTCCAAGGCTTTCTGCAAGGCAGTCAAGAGATGACACATCACTATGCAAACCAAGTATGATACATCCAGTTAAAGCCCCAGGGAAATTGTGCCTTTCTGGTCTGGTAGAGCAGGTGGAAATAATCTATTTTCCAATGTACTCTAAGGTAGCATTTTAAACTGGATTGTGTGTACCTGTTTCTGTGTTAAAAGTTTAACTACATTTATTCATTTCCTCCTTATAATACCATGTGGTAGTACTCAATTTCATTTTAGTTATGTAGACACAAATTTAGAGTTCTTATGGAAGGAATTGGAATTGGGAGGGGTGGTAAGTTCAAACTCAGGACTAATTGACTCGCGAACCTGTACCTTTATCCATTAATCTACATTTCTATTTATTCTGTGAATTTTAAAGTTGAAAGACATTCTGTTTTCATCAATTCACAACAATTTCTCATCTATACTGAGGTGCCTCTCATCTGTCATTGTAAATTATGTCTGTCTGACATAGTGCAGTCTGAAAACTAACCTATGCACTGAAGTTTGCATATGGAACTTGCATATTTTCCCATATGAAATAGGGAGGTCTTAGACAATTGTAGAAGTCAGATAATCTCTTGTCAACTTACACCAAGGGGTAAAGTCTAGTCTATTAATCAGGTCATAACCAATGATGCCTCTGTGTGGGCATGGCATTCCCCTCTCCCTTATGAGAACTCCCTGGAGGCAAGACACACGTATTCTCTGCTTCACATTCTGTTCACAAGTTACATGAAACTATGCTGATAGCAAGCAGAAGCTTGGAAGCTTGAGGAAACACGTGGATATCTGTGCCAGAACTGTGATATTTCCTCAAGACATTTTACCCATGGGCCAGTAACCTTGCTGATTTCAGAATCATTGCATGAATGTCATGAGTCTAGAAGAATGTATGGACTAGTATCAGACATATAAGCTAATATCAAGCTTGCAGCCTAATAGTGAATGTATGGATTGACCAGGATGTTTTTCTTAATATACACATACTCTTGGATATAAAACTCTCCCTTACACACATATGAATGTATCTGGATTTGTTTCTCTAATCAACTTGGCCTGACACAATTAATTTCTCCAATTTTGAAATCAAACACTAATCTAATGCTAACTATTAATTTTAAGTACAGTTTCAAAAAGAGATCAATAATAGATATATACATGCTTCTGCATTTGCAAAAATGCTATGCTGGATACACTTGACATTCCTATGCTTTCTTTATGAATTTTCAGAATGTATACTCACCTCCAGTGAACACTGTTTTAGAATGGCATTAAGAGATTCTAGCTACTTAAGGGAAATGTAAATGAAAACCTAGACATTGACTCCTGTAATGTCAATGGCACTAATTATGCACCTGCACCTATTAGTATTGTAACATTGATAAAAGAATCCATAGTGTTTATTACATTTCTCAATTGTGGAAATAAGTAAAGAGACCCAGTTCTGGAGGTGGTGTGGGCTGCTGTGAGTTGGGCTGCTAATCAAAAGGCCTGTGGTTCAAAATCATCAGACACTCAGTGGGAGAAAGATAAGACTTTCTGCTTTCATATAGATTTTTAGCCTCAGAAGTCTGCATGGACATTTCTATTCTGTCCTATGGGGTCACTGTGATTAGAATCAGCTTTATGGCAGCAATTGTAGTGTACATTGCAACCTGTTACTTTGATTTACCCAAGTTAGTAAGACTGTGCAGTAGGGAAAGTCAAAGTAAAAAGTGAGCTAAAACCAAAATAGTATCTTTTTCTCCTGCTTTCTAACACACACACACAAACACATCTCTGTATTTGGCAAACATCCAGCACTCAACCCTAAATAACAAAAACCATATGAAATCTCTTGTCTATTATAATTTTCCATAGTGCTTTTAATAACTCCATTGATAGTCACCTTCTTTATTTCTTGCCTTCTTTCGTGTTGACTAAAAAAGCTGCCCTTACCCTGAACCAATTTATCAGTTTCAAAGGAAAGAATAATAAAACTGTCATTTCCAGCCATAGCACCAAGGGTGCAGCTGATACTCTGATATTAAAGCTTATTAAAAGGAGAGCTATCTCTTAGTTTTTTAAATCAAAATAGCTTCCAAGTCTTGTTAAGACTCCAAGTTATTCTGTATGAAAGGGAAGACAAAAAAGAGAGTGAGAAAAAGAGAGAGAACCTCAAATGACCCCAATGAGGCGTGGAAGTGACTGAGCTATTAAGTATGTAACTATTTGAATGATTTTTTTTTCTTTTGGAGTTCTTCAATTTATCAGAGATACAACCTCCCAGAATAACATTAATTTAAAACTCACTTCCCTTCGTGACCTGCTCAAGATATTCAAAATGTGAGAAAGGTTTATAAGAAGAGAACCAAAATAATTGTTGACTCTCTGGAGACTTTACCAGCTTCTACCCTCCACATAATTTGTTTCTCTAAAAGTTCTTTGTCAATAGGACATCTGTATGAAGAAAGCAAACAAAATTACTGTTTATTTCTGTGTAATGATACAGAGGAAATGGTTCTGACCTATGTAGATCAGAGTCACAGAAAATGATTTCTTCTCTGTGCTGACTAAATGTGAAGCATCTGGCCTTTCTAAGAAGATTCCGTATATCACCAAAAAGAGCTTTGTCATAAAATAGATATTTGTACAAAGTCTACCAACTCCACTCATTAACTATGTAGACATGGAGAATTATTTAATCCCTGTTAGTCTTGTCCCTCAAGAATAAAATTGCAACATTTGGTTTCAGGTAGAATCACCTGTCCGATGCTACTGTTGCTAGATCACAAAAGGATGAGGTCAGGAGGACAATTTTGGTAGAGCGAGTGCTGGAAATAGAATTTAAGCATACTTGGGTCTGTTGTCCAGAACTACCCCCTGAAAATTCCCCCACCCCAAGGTCATTTGAGGGCTCACTGAAATGCTCTAAGTTTACGTGCTTCACTAATCCATGCCACACCTTCCTGTGTCCAAGAACCACAGTGTGCAGTAATTTGCCCATACAGTTATCTAAAGGTGGTCATAATTCCAGGCTTGCAGAGAATCTCCAAGAACTAAACATAAGAGTTCATACAGGAGGTCCCTTAATCAGTTACTCCCCCCAACCCTGCATTTGTGGACTATGCATCTTTCCTTGCCAGTCAGAAGCAGACTACAGAGATCATCCTCTTTACCTCTCTTCCCCAGCTCTGAGCCTGCCATGGATAAAGTTAGATAATTACACAATAAACTATGACAACTAGAGAGCCCCTAGGGCAGTACTCAACCTGTGGGGCATGTCCCCTTTTGGGGTCATATGACCCTTTCATAGAGGTTGACCAATTGATAGCAGGAGCAAAATTACAGCTATGGAATAACAATGAAAACAATTCTATGATTGGGGGGTGACCACAGCATGAGTAAATGCATTAGGAATATTGAGAACCACTGTCCTAGGATATTTTCCCCATGGTAGAATGCATATCCCTGGAGCACAGTCTACAGAGCTATGGAGGAGAGAGCAGGAAGGCAGCTGAGAGAATTCAGATCTGGTGGGCCCCAAACCCACTTGACTAATCTGGTCCCTTCCCTTGGGATGACCCCGATCTAAGCCTTCCCTCTCCAGCACTGAAGCTTCCCTGCAGGATGGGTCCTTGGCTGATCCACTGAGCCACACCTTTCTCTGGTTCTTTGAAGGGCTTCATCAAGGCTTGCAGCTCCCCAGAAGTTCCATCCAGGCCCTAACCCTACTGTCAGACTAACCCAGCCTCACAGACTCTTACAGGACTGGACCCAGACCCTTTACTCCTCTGAAAGCCTTTCATGGATTCAAGACCTGCACACTGGGTAGGCTTCAACCCAAACTTCCTCCAAAGGACTTCCCCAGTCTCATAGTTTCCATACCAGACAGCCCCATTCAAACTGGCTACAATCTGTCTACAGAAAAATTCCTACCAGCCAACCAAAGAGAAAACCTAAGGCTCTTTTACTCCTAATAAAATGGCCATGAGCATCTACAAAATGCCATGCAGACAGTTATCTTTCACATCAACCTCTACGATAAGACAGGAGAAACAAAACGTAGTGCCAGCGAAAGTCCTAAGCATAGTGACTTACATAGAAGAAGCTAAAGTTGATCTACCACAGAAAAATCTTCAGAATGCTGCTTGGAATCATAAATGACATGAGGCAAGAAATATAGGAAAAGGATGAAAGGATAGACATAAAGGCCACTTGCCAAAGAGAAATACACGATGTATGTGATAAAGTATCAAAAGCAGATAGCGACTTAACAGACTATTTCAACAGAATAGAAGAAGTGGAGAATCTTGAGTGACTTCAAGGATAATCAGGCAACCTTTAACAAACAGGAAAGATGGTAAAACAAGATAATTGGAAAAACTGAAGAAAACCTGAGAACGTCCATTGCCTAATGTTATAAAGAGGAACAACATTGGAATAATTCAAATACCAGAATAAAACACAATGCAGAAGTCAATGGGGGAAAATGCAAAGGAATTCATAGAGGAAAACGTCCCATTCAGGAAGTCAGATATACTGAAACTCTGGAATAATTTGCTAAGTCATATAATAGTTAAACTGTCCAACTTTTAGAAAAGGGGGAACAACATAAGAGCATTTAGGTGAAAAAGAGGCTGTCACCTATAAATTTACCTAAATAAGAATATGCTCAGACCTATCAGCAGACACCAAGAAGAAGAGGAGCAAGTGGAGTAGCATATACCAAAAGTAGGAAAAAATCTTCAACCAAGCCAAATTATGTATCAAGAAAGTCAGAAAAGTAAGAGTTATTCAGACAAGGGAAAACTCAAAGAATATGCTATAAGAAAACCAGCTCTACAAAAAAATCATTGCCAACACATTGTGGTTAGAACAACACTCAAGGAGCACAAACAAAAATCTGCCCCCAAGTTAGCATTGGCTCAACATTGAAAAGAAGGCATGAATGACCCTGACCCCCATACACAACACACTGATAAGAAGGGAGGTAGGGAAACACCCCAAAGTTATAAGATGACATTACAGAGTCCACCAATGGGTGCAATAACTCTGCTTATCAATGGACTGAACTCACTCATTAAAAGACAGAGACTAGCAGATGGGCTTAGAAAACACAACTCATTGTGTACAGCCCTGAGACCTGAACACAACCCTACTAAAGACACACCTCAAGCTAGCAGAAAAAAAAATTAGACCAAGAAGCAAAGACTTCAGAAAATACATACCAAAAAATGACAATTCAAAAGCAGCGGTTGTGGTCCTACTTGTGCTAGTCTGTGTAGACTAGAGAAACAAATCCAGGGAGATTCATATGTGTGTAATAGAAAGGTTGATATTCAAAGGCAGTTGAATATTGAGAAAACATCCCAGCCCAGTAGAGATCAAGTAGAGGCCAAAAGGTACACCATGATATACGATGTCCCCTCACTGACCCACAGCACTATGGGTGACAGCACTGGAGACACAGTATGGGAATTGTGCCTGGTCCAACACTGCCCCCCCTCCAACCAACACACACACACGCAACACAAAGGGAATGCAACAGAGCAGCAAAGGGACCAAAACAATGAATTTCCCAAGGAATCCTGAAAATAGACTTCTGATTCAGGGGACAGGCTTTGCACCTTTTCAGACTGGAAAGGTAAGCATTCATAAGGTTCAGGAGACAGACCTGGAACTCTTCATAGGCTCCCCCTGCCCGCCTATTCCATGTCTATCTATTTAAGATGGGTAGGATTGTACAGAATCACAAGAAGAAAAAAAGAAATCAACAGTTCAAGGCAGACATGTTAGAGGAGGAAGTGGGGGGAAAGGAGCAGGGGAGCCAACAAACAGGAATGAGGGAACAACAAGAGATCTGTAATTGATGGTGAGGAGGGCATAGAATCCCTGGTGGGGTTTTAGCAAGGGTAATGTACTTGAGAGGAATTACTAATTGCCGAAAGAAGGTTGAACATGACAGTGGGACAGGAGGAAAGTAAAAGAAAATAGGGGAAAGAATTAGGAGGCAAAATGCATTCATAAAGGTATAAATATAGTCAGTGTATATATAAATATGTTAATATATAACAATAAGAATATAGGTCTATATACATATATTTATCGGTTAAGTATTAAGGTAGCAGACTGACTTTGGATTTCTCTGTACTCAAGTCCTCCCTCAATGTCAGAACACATTGTCCTAATAAGCTGACATTCTATGATGCTCACCTTCTCGACACAACTGCTGAAGAAAAAATGGGTGCATTAGCAAATGTGGTGAAGAAAGCTGATGATACACTGCTATTATAAAATATAGTGTGTGTCTGTGCGTGTATGTGTGTGGGGAGGTGTCTTAAAGGCTTAAAATTAAACAAGTGACCATGCAACAGGGATGCAATAAAGCCCACATGAAAGAAGCATAACAGCCTGTGTGATCATGAGGTGTCCACAGGATCAAGTATCAGACATAGAAGACTCACAACAAACAAACATATAGGTGTGAATAAGGGGTAGTGTTAGGGTGGACACCCAAACCCCATCCATAGACAATTGACATTCCCTCAAAGAGGGGTCACAAAGAAGGGACCAGTCAGTCAGGGTACAGGTACTCTGATGAAACATTCACTATCTCTCTAGTCTTTAGTGCTTTCTTCTCCCCATAATGGTGATCCCAGTTCTACCTTACAAATATGGCTATACCAGAGCATGTACTCTGGTAGAGGTCAGAGCTTTGGAACACAGATTCCAGGACAGATCAACCTCTCAGGAGTGGTAATAGAAGCCGTAGGGGAAAGTTCGAGGGAAGAGAGGGAGAAAGGGTAAACTGATCACGATGTTAGGTATATAACACTTCCCCGCCAGAAGGATAAAGAGCAGAAATTTGGGTGAAGGGAGACAGTGGGTGGTATATGACATGATAGGATAATCATAATAATTTATAATTTATCTAGGGGTCATGAGAGTGAGAGGGTGGTGAGCTAGGGGGACAAAGGAACTGAAATCAAGGGCTTAAGTAGAAAAAACATGTTTTGAAAATGATGATGGCAACATATGTGCAAATATGCTTAATATAATTGACATTTGGATTGTTAAAAGAGATATGAGCTCCAATTAAAAAAATTGAAATGCTAAACCCACATTAAGTGCTGCAGAGGGAATCTTTTTTTTTTTTTTTACTTGTCTGTGCGGGATGTGTTTCGTCATTATTGCACCCCTATCATCATCTAAGGACATCTCAAAATCACATCTTCAGACACATCTTTCCTCAACACCCAACCCAAAGTCACCCTTCAATGAATCTCATCACTCTGGCTGTATGTTTTAGTGACCTCTCAATATCTGACAGTCTTTTACTAGGTCATGTGCTGACTGCGTGTGACCTTCAGACGGAGGCATGTTTCTCAAGAGCAGACCTGGTTTTCTTCTGTTTTTTCTACCTTCTGATCTTACAACAATGAGTGACACGTGTAGGGCTCCATACAAATGTTTGTGGAGTAAATTAAAGCTAAACTCACAGCCATGAGTCAGCTTGGTTTTAGAATGACTCTCCTGGATGCGATAGCACTCAGCCAGTGGGTTCTGAGATTATAACTCTTCCCCAGTTAGAAAGCCTCATCTTTCTCTGGCAGAGTGGTGGTTTGTTGAACTTCCGACCTTTCTGTTAGCAGCCTAATGTATAGCCTGCTGTACCACCAGGGCTCATATATATAAACACACACACATTCATGGCCCACAAGTTGGCACATCCTTGGAGGTGGAGGAGGATTCAATCTGACCCATTGCATATATGATGCTTTTCTTTCTAAAACCATTTCAACCATTTGCCATAACTTGTTCCTTTTATGCATTGCCTCTTTCAAGTGTCAGCACAGATCTCAATTTTGGAATTATGTCACCATCATTATTTGAATAACTCAGAAACTGTGTGTGAGTCTAAGAATTTTAGAATTAGATATTATTTTTCTTAGGTGACTTTGAGTATGTTCTAACTTATAACCAACGTATGACTAACATGCAGTCCTGACAATTGTTTTGAATCCACGGTTGCAGCCCCTATGTAAATCCGTCTCCTCTAGGGCCTTCCTATTTTTCACAAGCCCTCTACATGAGTAAACACTAAGTCCTTCTCTAGAGAAGAGTCTCTCCTGCCCTAATGTCCACAACTCTTGAGGCAAAACGTCGTTATCCTTGCATTAAGGAGCATTCTGGAACTGTCATTTTTCCAAGACAGATTTGTTTGTTCTTTTGACAGGCCATGCCATTTTCAATATTCTCTGCCAACACCATGGTTAAGAGGATTTGAATTTCTTCACACTGGGTTGTAATCCATACTGTAGGCTACACTCATTGAACTTAATCAGAGCTTTAAGTCCTCCTCACTTTCAGCAATTAAGGTTGTATCGTCTGCACATCACATGTTGTTTATGAGACTTCTCCAATCCTGATGTCTCCTCCTTTACATATCACCCAGATTCTGGGGCTATTTTCTCAGCATATAAATTGGATGAGAAGAGGATACAACACTGACCCAACTTATCCTACTGTAACCATCAGTATCCCTTTCCCCTGTCCCAGCACTGTGCTCATAACTGCCTCTTGAAATTCCATTCTTCTCAAAGCTGTCATGATCCACACAGTTAGATGCATAGTCAAGTAAACACAAATATATATATATATATATATATATATATATATATATTTCTGGTATTCTGTGCTTTCAGTCAAAATCCTTATGAGATCAGAAATTATCATCCTTATTCCACACTCTTTTCTGAATCGGTGGCTAATTATTCTGAAGTGGACACCCAGTTCCTTCTTTGTGCACTCGTCTTAGTCTGGGGATTCCACGGAAACATGCTCACTTTGGGTGAGCCTGCTAGTATTTGAAATAGCAGTGACGTAGCTTTCAACATTTCAGCAATACACCTGCCACTACAGTATGATAGACTAACAGACAAGGGGTGGTAGAATTAGATGTACAGATGTAATTCTATTTACTTTGTACTTGAAGAATCAAGAGCTTGGAGCCAAGAGAGAGAAAAAACTTTCCCCTGGAGCTGGCACCCTGGTATCAAACCTAATAAAGTATTATCCAATCTAATACAGTGTGCGAGAATTTTATAAAGCCATTTATTTACCACTGAGGAACTAGGGCTTTTAGTGATTCATATGTATAGTAGATTTAATAGCATATGTTCTATAGGAGTTCTGGTGATGTAGAGGTTACACTTTAGGCTGTGATCCACATGGTTGGCTGTTGAGGCCACTAATAGCTCACCAAGACAGACTGGGCTCTCCACTCACATAACCAGTTACTGTGTCAGTCATCCACCATGGATCACTGTCAGCATGGAGTCAATGGCAGTGAGAATCCACTTTTATAATTTAATACTTAGACATAATTTATGAGAATTATTTTAATGATGACAATGAGAAAATTCCAAGTTTTAGGTTTGTGTCAACACTTGAGATTGAATATTTAAAAGGATCAAAGTAGGAGAACGTTTAGAAAAGAAAAAGACAATGATATTCTTCTCTTAAATCATTTTCCTCTTTTTTTTCTGATTATTAAAGCTTGATAATGAACTATTGCTATCAAACTTTCAGAGTATATATCCTGTCTCCCTGAGACTGAGTTTCTGAGAAAACGATCATTGCTAGGTAAACCTCCCTAGTCATTATTTTTAATGAAAATATTATGGGTTCAAGGAAATTCATAAGTTTCTATGTACCAAAGGAAATTAAGTTATATGAGCCTATATGTTTAAATAGATAAATTGATAACTGTTACCTTTATTCAGTTTTCCCCTTTTTTAACTAGTCTCTCCACATTTGATAATACATTTTAAAATTATTTTCAGCCCTCTCTCATGGGAAAACCAGCTACCCTCTTGGTTGTTTTTCCATCCATAGTTGAGAAAGCTGGAGGGGAGGATTTGGTTAAGAAAAGAGGGTTAGAATCTTGCTGAGTGTTCCATTGTAAAGTAAACAGCCCTAGTATTTCATTCAAGGCAGATCAAGCCACGGACACATTAGTTATTGTTTAGCTGCCTGGGTTTGGGATGAAATTACTGACTGCCCAGGGCTCCAGCATTTTAGCTTCAGATCCAGCTGTGCTCGGAACATAAAGCACAATGCTTCGTGCCATTGTCAGCCATTTAACATGAAAAGAACATGTTGTAATCAAGTGTGGACTATTCAACTGTGTCACTCTTGGGTCCTATTTCAAGGAGCCTTGGAAACCTGCCACTAACTTTTAAAGGGAAAAGAAAAGAAAGCACAGAAAATGCTCCCAAACAAGCAAGAATATATTTTTTCCTATAACTTTTTCCCCCTAAAAACACTTTTAGCTTCTACTTTTCAATATGCTCCCATCATTTGAGAACGTTGGACCGATGTCTTAAAATACAAATTACAATAAAATTTCTAGAATTTAATCCATGGATTAGAAACCAAAGCAGCCTTCAAAATGCAAGATTTAAGCCATCTTGTTTGACGCCAACATTGAGGGATAGGACGTAGTTCTCAGCAAGAATGTTCTTTGCCCCCTAAATAAATGCTAAAGTTTAGTGTGTAGAAATAATAAAGCCAGAGAGATGAAGTGGATTCAAGATATATCAAATCTGAAATAGCATAAAAGAACCACCTTAAGCAATAAAGTGAAGCTTCTATCCTCTTTTCATACTGTCAATGAAATGCAAAATACAAACAATCAAACTTGCCTTCTCAGACACATCACTTTGGACACTATTCTGAGTATCTTTGAACATGAAAGCAGAGAGTCACCATTTGGAAACCTTGAGACTTGAGGGGAAGATACCTTCTGCCATCTTAGTACCAAATCTCAGGATTCTCTGGAATTATTTTTAAACAAAGACATTTAAATATGGACAAGTCCTCTTTCCATGTAGCAAGAATTATGGTGAGAAACTTGTTCTTAGATAAAAAGATAATATTTCTTATTTGAGAAAACCATGAAGGAGGTATCTTGACACAATAGGTGAAATTAGATTCAAACACACCAAGAATTACAAACAGGAGGCAGTTCCATTTGATATGTATGGCTGCCATGAGTTAAATCTGTCTCAATGGCAACCAACAGTCAACAGAAACAATAGAGAAAAGTATACTTGAGGAGCTGTGCTTTTTCTTTGTTAACTGTGGGAAGGAATGCTATGAAAAGGCCGTGCGCCTTGTTGAGTGTAGAATTAAAAACCAAGACAGTCACATGCAAACTCCACCTGATCCATGACATGAGATTACTCTATACACTCCTCATTTCTCCTGTGATAAAATGACAATGCTATCTGATATACTTCAAAGGATCCAAAGTCTCAGAAGAGTCCTCATTCTTTTTTAAAAAATCATTTTATCCAGGGCTCTTACAACTCTTATCACAGTCGATACATGTATCCATTGTATGTCCAACACATTTGTTCACCTGTTACCCTCATCATCCTTAAAACATTTGCTTTCTAGTTAAGCCCTTGGCATTGACTCATCATTTTTCCCTTCCCTTCCTCCTCCTCACGAACCATCGATAATTGATGCATTACTATTATGTTGTCATATCTTACCCTGTCCGATGTCTCCCTTAACCCCTTTTCCCATTGTCTGTATCCCAGGAAAGAAGTTATAATGTGAATCTTTATAATTGGCTCCCCTTTTTCTCCCACTTTCCCTCCACATCCCTGGTATTGCCTCTCTCACCACTGGTCCTGATGAGATTATCTGTCCTGGGTTCTCTGTGTTTCTGGTTCCTATCTGTAGCAGTGTACAGTCCTGGTTCTTTGAACTTTCTGGGTAACTCTACAGATTAGTTAAGTCACTAGTTTCATCTCACTTTCTTGTCTGTTGGAGCCAATCTAGCGCTATCTAATTCAATGAGCTTTGGAATAATAACATCAAAATTGGATACTGCATGTAAAAATGTACTAACAATTGTAAAGAGACACAAGAATGTAGTATGTCATTATAATGAATAAGTTAAGAAAAGTTGTGAAAAAATAAACAATACTTATAAAAAGCTCCATGATAGCAAGATTATTTGCTATACTGATATATTCTCAGTGCAGAAAACTTAAGTGTTTACTAAATAGCAATTGAATAAAGAATCAATGATTGCCTTTTCACTTCTTTCTGAAATTCTATAAGCATTCATTTTTTATTTTTGGAACTCTTGCCTGAAAGTACTGTTCCGCTGTCCACAAATCACTGTTATTTCACACCACTTTATTAACTTCAGTAAAGTTAAAATCTATCCAAGTTCCCATACTAGGTGGAAGAATAATTTTTTACTTGATCTTATTAAATAGAGAAATCTTAAACAGGGTTTTAAAATATATAAGTATGTTTACATATACATATACATGTATGTTTACACATAAAGGTAGGTGAATTGAACTGTTAACAAAAACTTGTAAAAATGGATGTGCGGTATAGCCTGCTAATAAAATACATGATTATTACCCTACCACATGATTACAGACCATGGCTTGTCTATCAGTTTATCACTTTGCAATGGCTTGTGTGTTGCTGCGATGCTGGAAGCTATGTCACTGGTATTTCAAATGTCAGTCAGATCACCAAAAAAGAACATGTTTCAGCGGGGCTTCCAGACTAAGAACAGAAAACTAAGATGGATTAGACTCCCCACTTTGTAAGAAAAGCTTCTCAAAACCTTCGGCACAGCTCGGAAGCATTGTCAAGTACTGAAAGCCAAAATTGAAGAAGCAGAACATGGCTGGAGACACTATCAGATGATAGCCCCCTCCAGTCTGAGGGGTGCTATTGGATAAGATCAAGATGTGTGACAAAAAGGAAATAATTTCTTGGACAGAAGTTGATGATGTCGACATGAATCTAATAAAATCTGTGTGAATGGAAACTTTGGAGCTCCATTGGCTGATGGGACATGATTCAAGAGAAAGCTGTAAAAAACCCTTTGATGTTCAGAACTTGGAATGCTGGAAGTATGAATTTAGGAAAATTGGAAGTGGAAAAATGAAGTGATACACATGAAGACTTAACCCTAGGCTTTTGTGAGCAGAGGTGGACTAGTATAAACAATTTTGAATCAGAAAATCACATGATTCACGATTCCCAGTAATAACACAGTCAAGAGGAATGGCATGCCCTTCATCATCAGAAAGAATTTTGCTAAAGCCAGCATGTGGTATAATGCTGTCTGTGATATGATTATGTATAGCTCCCTTTTGGAATATTTATTCAATACAACTTTGATTAAAATTTACGCACCAACCACCACAGCTAGTGATGAAGAAATTTAAAAAATTTGGCAAACAACTTCCTTCTGAAATTAATAAAAAATACCATCAAGAGGCATTGATAATCATTGGTGATTGGAATGCAAGTTTAGGAAACACTCCTTCTTTTTAGGAAAAACAATAATTGAAAAATATGGACTTTGTGCAAGAAATGGAGCTGGAGATTGCATGATAGAATTTTGCAAAACCAACAAACAGTTCATAGAAAATATCTTTTACCAACAACACAAAGGGTGGCTATACACATGAACTTTTCAAAATGAAGTATACGGAAATCAAACTGACTACCTCTGTGAGAAAACATCATGGAGAAGTCCTAGATCAGCATCTAAAACAGACAAGGGATGCACCATTGAGCAGACTATCAATTGCTCATAGGTGAGTTCAGAAAAAAGCTGAAGAAAACAAAAACAATTCCACAACAGTTAAAATCGGAACTTCAGTCCATTCTATCTGAATTTTGAGATATACCTAAAAAACAAATCTGATTCATTGGACAGTAAAGATAAAAATGCTTCTGAGCTGTGGGAGGACATCAATACCATAATTCATCAAGAAAGCAAAAGGTCCTTAAAAAGACAAAAAAAGACATGCGATAGGATGAGAACGAGAGACTCTTGAACTTGCTCTTAATCATAGTAGCTAAAGCAAATGAAAGAACAGATGAAGACTAAGAGCTGAATAGGAAATTTCTGAGGGCAGCGGTAGCATAAGAAGCCAGAGTCAAATATTATAATTCAAGGTGCAAAGACCTAGAATTAAAATATCAAACCGGGAGAACACTCAGTATATCTGAAACTGAAAGAAGGAAAGAAAAAAATCCAAACCTGAAGTTTCAGTGTTGAAAAATTTATGGGAAACATATTGAATGATGCAGGAAGCATCAAGATAAGATGGAAAAAATGTACCATCACTGTAACAACAACAACAACAACAACAACAAAGCCTAAGTCAACAGTCCAACATTTCAGGAAGTGGCATATTAACAAGAATCAAGAATGCTGAAAGAAGATGTTCAAACTCTACTGAACTAATAACTGACTTAGGCACAGATTTAGACACCTATTTAGGCACCAGAATTGATGGACTATCCATTGAAATGTTTCGGCAATCTAAAGATCTCTGGAAGCACTCACTCATATGTGCCAGGAAATTTGAAACACAGGTACTTGGCCAACTGACTAGAAGATCCACATTTGTACACATTGAAAAGAAAGATGACACTACAGAATGTCCAAATTATAAAATTGTATCCTTGATATCACATGCAAGGAACATTTTGCTTAAGATTTTTTGGCAATGGTTTCAGCAGTTTGTTAACAGGAAGCTTTCTGAGGTTCAAGCCAGATTCAGAAGAAGACCTAGGAGGGGATTATCATGGTTAGTATAAGATGGATCTTGACTGAAAACAGAGATTACTCTAAAGAGATTTACTTATCTTTCACTTATCCTTCACTGATTATGCAAAAGAACTCCACTGTGTGGAACACGATAACCTGTGGATAATCTTGAGAAGAATAAGAATTCTATAACACTTCATTGTACTCATAAAGAAGTTGTACATGGATCAAGAGGCATTTTTGTAAATAGAACAAGGGCATACTACCTGGTTTCAATTTAGAAAGCTGTGTGTCAAGGTTGTATCATCTCACATACGTGTTCATTATGGATGCAAGAAAAATAATCTCAGAAGTTAGCTTATATGAAGAAGAATGTAACATCAGAAGCAGTTTATTTTAACCTGATGAGAGTGAGGCAGATTTAGAGCACTTGCTGCTGAAGATTAGGTTTGTAGACTTCATTACAGATTACAACTCAATGTAACAAAAGCCAAAATCCATACAATTGAAGCAATAAGTAATGGGAAAATGTTTGACGTTTCATGGATTTTTGTTTTGCTTGAATCCACAGGCAATATTCATGGACGCAGAAGTCAAATGATCAAAAAGTTACTGCACTGGGTAAATCTGCTGCCTAAGACCTCCTTAGAGAATTGAAGTGCAAGGGCATTACTTGGAAGACTAAGGTGCACTTGACACAAACATGGTACTCCCCAGTGCCTTACAGGCGTGTGAAAATTGGACACTGAATAAGGAAGACGTAGAAGATTTGATGCATCTGAATTGTGGTTCCGGAGAAGGATATGGAAGATACCATGAAATAACTGCAAAAAGGACAAACAAAGGAATGGAAGGCAGTCGGCACAGTAATTGACACAGTGGCTGCAAAACTTGTCTCAGGATATTGTTAAAATGGTAAGACCCTCAAAGAGAAGGATGGCCAAAGGCTGTATCGATAGACTTAGAAAATTGTGAAGATGGTGTAGACCATACACTGTTTCCTTATGTTGAGCATCGAGTCACTGTGGTTTGGGTCTGACTCAATGGCACCTAACAACAACAACAACAACAACAACAACAACTACTACTACTACTACCAATACTACTACTGCTGCTACTGCTGCTACAATGACCCAGTTATTTAACAGAAGAACTGAGAAAAACAGCTGGTCTGTCTGTACACACACACACACACACACACACACACGTGCAACTTATTAATACTTGTTCAATTTTTAACTGTGACCTGACAATAAATAATTACAGAAAAAAAAATGCCAAGACTGTCCAGCACACTCTGAAGGTGTGACTATCTTTTGCAAATTAAAATTCAGCGTGATGGGAAAAGCAATTTCTTCATTATGACAAATAAGCTAAAAAAAAAGCCAAACAAACCCAACACTGTTGTTCTTAGAAACAGTCAAGTCAGCTCTTACACATCAGGATTCTCAGGGCAGCAGAACCACAGCACTGTGTGACGCTGCACCTTCCTCAGGACTGTCGTGCTTGAGCCCATTGTGGCCGCCTCGCTGCCGGTTCACTTTGCTGAGTGTCTTCCTCTTTTCCTACCAATTTTCTCTCCTAAAAGGGAGTCATTCAGAAACAAAAGTTACACCAGACAGCGCCAACTGAATAATCATGTTGATTTTTACTAGTCCTGGACCAAAATTTATCTTTCTGTTAGAAACAAGAATAAGAATCTTCTAAATTATTCATGGTGTCAGGAAGTTTGCAGGAATATATATTTAAAACATTTAAACAATTGTGTTTAGGGGCCCTCTAGCACTTGAGAAGCATCATTTATAAACAATTAATTGACACACCACTTATAAATCATCCTTACATGTATGTTAAAAATCAGGGCACCTGGCGAACTCTATCAGGAAACAATTTGCTACTCTATTCCCACCTACTGCATGCAGATATTTCAATGTTCAAAACCATCTGGAAAATATCCTGAATTAGAGAAATTTTTATACAATTCAATATTGTGACATACACCTAAACCTACACATCTATATTTTGAAATAGTGAGTCTTTAATCTAGCCCTTTATTATCCTGAGAAGAAAGCGAAATATGAATTTTGACTTTTTTTGTCCCAAAAAAAAGCGGTGGGGGTGAATTCCCAGTATCTGTGTCAGGCACCTGCTCTAGGTCTGACTTAGAAATCTCTCCAGTGATGGGCACAGCCAGACCTGATCTAGCAGACTTTGTCTTGTGTCTTAGAAGAATCATTCTTTACTGTCTCTCACTCCAAGTTTGGCAAAGAGATTAGTTAGGCAAATTTCCCTTGGAGGATGGTTGGAAGTACTTGTCCACTTGAGTTATGGTCCTGATGAAATGTCTAATTGATTGAACTACCTGGTGTTTATTATTCTCATAGTACTGAAGAAAGCCTGGATGATTCTCTATTAACCCACAATGAAACTCTAGGGGAGCATTTCTACAGCACTTCAGAGCTTGTTAACCTAAAAGTAATTGGGCATATATTTTTGGAGGGTCTTATTTGTTCTGCCAGCATTAACTGGAGGAAAGAATGGCCATATTTACTGTACTTAAATATTCCATTAAAGAAAATCTGCAGAAATGGTACTAACTATGCAGGTTATGAGGCAGAGATCTTAGAGAGACACCATGGCCCACACATAAGCTATTATACTACTCTCATTGGATCACAAATAGCCAAACACAACTGCTCTAGAGTTTGCACTGTTATTTGTAGTGACAGATAAGGCAACAAATACATGTAGCTATAACAAGGATCTGCTGTCTCAATTTTAGCATCACTTTGTCCATCCAATCAACATGGCAAAGCAGAGATAGGAGGGCGAAGAGGAGGCATACAGAAGTGAGCATGGGCATGTTAAATTTTTGCAGAAAAGCATTCTAAGAATTTAGTAGATTGTATAGACAGTAGTCTCAGTAGCAAAACAAAGCAGAAAGAACGCTTTAAGGAGACACTCACAAAACTGAAGGGAGAAGGAAAGGATAATTAAGGGCAATAAAAAGGAAGTTAGGCATGGGGTTGGGGGGTATTCTGCTGTGTATTCTGATCAATTCTGTTCAATAGACATGGCATGATTGCTATTGCATTTTTCTGAGAGTACTTCTGGCTGTGGCCTCCAATAGCATACTTTATATACCTACCTTCAAATAATGCAGTAACACACAGAGAACCACCCTGAAACGACAGATATGCAAGTGAAACCTGGCTTAAATCTTTAAATCACTGGTACTGATTAACAAGTCTTCAGGTGAGTATCATTTCTTTAAAAATTATAGCAATGAACCAGAATTCCAAGCCTCTCACATGATTGAAGCTCACCTTTTATACCTTTTTTCTTTCAAAACCATTTAATTGGATATCATCCTATAACTCATTCACATCAAGCAATACTGTGCAATTGCTATGAAGATCCATATCAAAACACTTTCTTCCTTCTTGAACTTCTTGAAATTAGTTCCTTTTTACCCCCCTCCCTAAATGAACCCCCCAGGAACACTTTTTCTTTTTGCTGCCTCTATAGGTTCATCAATCCTGGGCTTCATTTATAGAACACATAGCAAAAATTCAAAAGGGTTACCTCCAGTGACAAAATGTATCAGAGATAAAACTCCAATATGAAAGAAGGAAAAAAAAACAACAGGAATTGCTGAAAACTTGATCAGACCCAACATGCACAAGTGTGAGAGCATGCGTGTGTGTGTGTGTGTTGGGGTGGGGTGGAGTGGGGTTAGGAATGATCAAGTCACAAGGTTTTAACCGTTCCAGTCAGGTTTATCCTTTTGATCCCCAATAGCCATCTCTCCAATACTCTCTGTTTGGCAACCAGTTTATTCCCATCCATCCATGATGGATAGAGGGAAAACACTGGAGACTTAATTCCTCTACAGATCTCATACATGTATCTTGTGCTTATTACATGTCAATGATGCCCAGTGGCTCTGTCAGGTGTGTATTGAACAGCTAATTGGAAGGCCCATATTTCAAACTCACCAAGAGTTCCCTGGGTGAAACTTGAAGCTATCTGTTCTCCCCAAAATTTGGGAGAAACCTTAAGTAGGGTCATTTTGAATCAAAATCAACTCAATTGTCAGGGGATTTGTGTTTGATCTTATCTTTTATTTCAAATGTTCTTGACTATATTTATCTCCGAGAGTCAATTTCAAGAATGGTTCAGGGGCTACAAGTGTTTTCTTCTGTGGTTCATGCATGGATTGATTTAAAATGAAAAGTATTTAACCATGTACCTGAAATACAGTGGATAGTGACAGATTAGCTTTATTGGTGAAATCCTTATTTTAGTTTCATTAGGGTAACTTCAAGAAAAGGTCCAGTGAAAGATCTCTGCTACTATCATAAAATTCAACTCAGAGAGATCTAGGGGAGGTAATGATCGAGTAAAATTTCAGGCACATTGGTTAGTTCACAAGTTTACGGTGACTATTTGGATGAATTCTAAGCATGTAATTTTGATAGATTGTTTTAAAGGATAAAGAAGGATCATGAGTGCTCATTAGGAAGTAGATTGAGAAATAATGAAAA
Source organism: Nesogale talazaci (assembly GCA_004026705.1). NCBI lineage: Eukaryota > Metazoa > Chordata > Mammalia > Afrosoricida > Tenrecidae > Nesogale > Nesogale talazaci. Next base: position 60,607 of record PVJH01004189.1, read on the forward strand.
CTTCATTGGTTGAGAACAAGCTCAAGAAAGTTAATCGCCCCCCCATGAATATTTTTTCCATTATGACAATGAACCTACTCATTCTTGAAAGATAGCAAGGATTGTCACCTTAGAATTTTGTTGAGAATCCTTATTTCATTAACCCTACAGTTCTTATCTTTCCCCTTCAGACTTTTTTAAAAAACTTATTTGCACACTATTTGAGTCCGTGGAATACTCCTAAACTGTCATTTTGACATGATATAGATCAAAGGGTATAGAATTTATCCAGAAAGAGTTAGAGATAAACACATTGTTATTGAAGTGTATGGACCAAAATGGAAGATATATTAAGAAAGGAAAGCAACGTATCAAGAAACAGTAGCTTTATATTTTACCACTTTGTTTATTAACAGTTTCTATAATTTTATAGCAATATATTTAATTTACTCTCATAGATATGTTTCTAACAAGGTGATAACATGTAAACAATGGATATAGTCTAGGACCAGTAGAGCCACAAGATAAAAATAATACTTTCTTTCTGGCAAATTCATATAGCCATTCATTTTATATTCTACATGATAAAAGATATAATTCACCAGGAAAACAAATTTATAAATATGTATTTGATAACAGCCTTAAAAACATATGTAGTCCAAAAAAAAAGAAATAGAAAACCATTTGTAGATTCAAAAATTTTCTTTCCAAGAGATTGTTACAATAATTAAAAAATGTCAATATAAAGTTGTAAATACATGAATAATATTATTAACTATTGAGGGAACTTATTGAACACTGGATCAAACAAATGAAAAAACAAACAAAATTTTTCATGTTTACTTAATGAATTTGTCAAATTAAACAGTTATTAAAACTATGCCACACATTTAACAAGGTCAAAATAATATGATTATGTTCTTATATAATCATGGAATTAAAATTAGAATCAGCATTGTGTTAGGCAAATCTCAGAGACTTAAAAATTTAATGGCACAATTCTAAAAATTTTTGAAATAAGATGAAATGACAAGAGTAAAGAAAATATTTTGAAATGAATCACTTAAAATGTATCAAAATTGTTGATATGTAGCTAAAGCAAGATGAAGTGACATGTTTGTAATATACATGCTTATATTACCAACGTATATATATATATATATATGTCTGAAATCAGCAACCTAAGCCTCCAACTTAAAATGATAGAAATTAGAAAGATAAAAATGAACATAAAGTAAAAAAATGAACCAAAAGTCATCCAGAAAAAAATTGCAATATATACAAAATAAAAATGTTTAAATAGACAAATTTTGCAAAGAAACTAAATAACTTATAAAACTGAGCCCTTGATAATGTCAATAAAACTTACAAATCCCTAGTTTTATCTAGAAATGGAGAAACACAAATCTAGAATGTCAAAATAGAAGAATTGGCAGAGCAGATATTACAGAAGTTAATGGAATAATATGGAAACATAGCAAACAACTTTATATCAACAAATACAAGTGAAATGAACATTTCCTTGAAACAATACAAATTACCAAAATTGACATACAAAAATATGCTTTGCTTTATTGCTATTAAAATATTTAAATTATGCAACAACTTACTTTCCTTAAAGCAACTCCAGGCACTAAAGAATTATATCAAAAATTTATGAAAGCAATAAGTTCAATATTCCACAGACATTTTAATAAATTAGAAGAGGAATCACTTCAAAAATGATATTGTGAAGTCAACATAATCCTCACTTAAAAAATTAGGAAAAAGAAACAAGCAAAAATAAGGGAATCATACACACTTATATTCCAGTGAATGGAAGTTCAAATACCCTTCCAAAAAATAGCAGCATATCACACCTGAAAATGTTTTTTAAAATTATAACACATTCTGACTCAGTATAATTAATTCCAGGTGTGAAAGTTTTATTTAACTTATGAGAAAAAATTGATCTATGTGAATTACTTTATTAACAGAGTAAAGAAGAGAAAACTGAATACTCTAGAAGATGCAGAAGAGCATTGGACACAATTGAAGATACAACCAAGGGAAATCTTGTCAACTAGAAACAGTCGCAAGACATTATAATTGCAGTAAGGGGACAGAGAGAAGGGTTATAACTCTACTGAGGACTTGGGAATGTTGTATATTTGGATAGGATAGTGTGTGTTTAGATTTGGTATATAATTCCTGTGTTTTTAGATGAGCATAGCTAGGTAAGGGAAATTTTCTAAGTCAAAAAACATCTTTAAGATATTCAGAGTATGGGTAAGCAAAGTTATCTCCTACCCTTGAGGCATTGCACTAAAAAGGATCAAGTTAGCTGCAGGTTCATCAGTCAAACTGGCTTATTTCATTTTTCCCCTCTGCCAGCTGTGAATTCACTGTGGGGTAGCACATCATAGCTGCCATCTGAGGTTCCAATAGACACAGAGGAGTAACTTTTGGTTAGCTAATGCAATTAGATTAAATGACTTGGGCCTGACCCTGTAGAAATAGGCTCAGGCAACTCTAAAATTGACATTGATTTTCTATGCCAGGTGTCTACTGGAAATAAAGACAAATAAATGTTTATGTATGTAAATAAACTAAATAAATAAAAATAAATTAATTTTCTTCTATTTTAGAATCAGCAATGTTCAAAGTTGAAGATTGGTAAGGAAAGTGCAAATTACATGCAGGTGCTTTTATTTTCCAACTGAATATATTTTCAGCATTTAAAATAATCTAAAGTGTTACTAATAAATACAATTCAAACTTTAATTTATATGACACTAATTTTATACCAAACCATGAATAACAATCATACATTATATTCCCTTTAATTACATCATTTATGATTAAACTTGTGTTCATTTTTATTATCAGTATAATCACAATCATGATTTTTACCTAGAAATTTCTACTCAAAGACCAAATATGGAGCCTTATAAGAAAAAGAATAAAAAGGAGATGATAAAATTTTATTGTTTGGAAGTGTGCACTTATAGAATCAGTTCATTTATGAACCTTTCAAGTCAGAAATCTTTGTAAGACCACATATTGCTGACAGAAAAAATCAGTTTTGATGCCCACTTCCACTTCCAACAACCCTACTTCCTGACTTTTCTGGATGTGTAATGTATAATGAACTACCCTCAAGACACAATAATGAAGGACTTCAATCAAAACCTTCCTTTATTTCTACTGGTATATCAGGCTACTCCTCTGACCTGGGCTATTGTGCGCTCAAAGAATGACAAACATCTAAAGATCTGCTACTTTGACAAAGTCTCCAGGTGATTTCTAGTCTTTTAAAGAGAACTAATTTTATGAGAACTTTCTACTAAATTACACAAGTAGGAAATAATCTATGAATATATAAACATGCTATGGGTGATTGATTCAGAGTAGCTGATGTCCTTGGCTCAGGTAACATTAGATTATGGGCTAGAATGCACCATTTGACTGGCGTGCACGCGTATGCACACACACACATATACACACACAAATGCATGTGTTTTACCAATCCTAACTTTTAAGAGTGTATTTCATCTCACATCTGAAAAGAGAAAGTGGCAACCGTGTCAACAACATAGGCCACCTGCCTCCTTTAGTTTTGATGTCCCTTATCTCTCTAGTTTAAGAGCTGAATGGCTGTAGTACTTGCATTAACAACTGGGATAATATTAATCCCTCAAAAATTAGTTCTTTGCTAAGGGTAAATCATAGCCTCATGACACCAATGTACCAAAGTAAATAAATAACTAGTATCCTTTTGGTATTAAATGGAAGGGAGAAATTAGATTTTAATAAGGAGGAATAGTTGTCATTAAACTTAACCAATAGTCAAGTTTCAAAAAAATAGCAACTCTCTCTCTTTTTTTTAATTCTACAATTGAATGAGAAGTTGGGTGGGGCACACTGCTACATTATTATAGGACAAACATCATGAATCATCTGTTTATGCTTTTCCAGTTTTAACATTTCTATAAAAGCAATTTAAAATAAAAATGTCTATTATAATCTGAAGATCATTTAGATCAGTGCTAATGACACAATTTTGATTCAAAATGATCGTTTACTCAGTGGTTCTCAACCTTCCTAATGCCGCAACCCTTTAATTCAGTGCCTCATGTTGTGTTGACCCCCAAATCATAAAATTATTTTCATTGTTACCTTATAAACTAATAATTTTGCTACTATTATGAATCTAGTGACCCCTGTGCATGGGCTATTCGACCCCCAAAGGGGTATGATCCACAGATTGAGGGCCACTTCTTTACAGTGTTGAAAAGTATGATAGTACTTTGAAGACTAAGATATGCCTAATCCAAGTCATTTTAGTTGCAGTCAGCATATATGAGCATGTAAAAGTTGGACATTGAAGAAGGAGAACTGAAAATAATTGACAAAGTCAAATTATGGTGCTGGAGAGGAATCTTGAAAGTACCATGGACTTTCAAAGAAACAAACATCTGTTTGGGATAGCCAAAAGAATGGAGATCAGTAATTTTAGTAAATAATAAGTTCAAGGAAAAGTATATGTTAGAAGGAAAATCATCATCCCTTAAAAGTGATGAAAAATTGCCTACTCATGGGAAATTATGGACTATTCAAAAGTAGTTACTTTCAAGGTTAGGAATGCACAGTATGCAAGCTTTTCCCAAAGTCCCATCCACAGAATGGAGTAGTATATAGTGTGGTCAGTAAGTAAGTTGGTCTGGAACTCTCTTAAAGGCTGAATCAAGGGACACATCAGAGTGTTAGACCCTGCTGGTTAGGCTCATGGGAACCTACAGACACGTTAATATCCAAGCTAGTACTTAAAAGCTTCACAGAGAGAAAAAGCCATGGCTTTCTATTTTCCAGCTTATACTTACTTGAAATCTTCGTATGAAGACAAAAATATACTGAGATCTTTTTGACTTCAGGCAGTTTCCAAAGCACAACATAGATATCAGTGGCCTTAATTATTGCCAAGGAATTTTAATGTTCAGCAAAGTTGAAAGACAAAGTCATTAACTAATGTTTGAGTACTAATAAAACTAAAATCTTAGACATTAATACAATACAGATTAAACACATATAACTTTGAAAATTTATAGTAATAAAGGTTTCTCCTTTAAGACTATGAGGGCATTTCTGTGAATTAAGAATTTCATCATCTTCTGTGATATTGCTTTTTCTGAAAAGTGTTCTTCATTTATGTTTCTAGAATGATTCAGAATAAAACTATTTTGGGAACTTAAAGCCCCTGATGCTATCTCATCAAAATGCTGCTTTCCTTTGTTTGAAGTGTCTGTAAATAAATAAGAAAATTAGAGTACTTTGATGTCCATTTGTCTTCTTGATTTCTTTACTTCAATACCAAATTAACATCACAATAAAGTGATTCAGCATAGAGTTCTTTCCTTTCTGCCTTCTAACCCTGCTTTCTGCCACTTGACAGCTTGCCATACTATGCTGGCTTCCATGCTACCGAGCTGCAGCAAGCTATGTCACTGGCATTTGAAATACAAGCAGGGTCACACAAAGTGAACAGGTTTTAGTGGAGCTTCCAAACTAAGTCTAAATTACAAAGAGGAAATAGGCTGTCCACTTTTTAGTAATTCGCCAATGAAAATCTTAGGGATACCATTAAAACATTGTCTGAACACTCATGATTGAAAACGGAATCTTGTGAAAAATAGTGCTAGAAGATGAGCACCTTAGATCAGAAAGCACTCAAAACATGACTGAGAAAAGCTGCCATCTCCCAGTAGAGGTGACCATAGTGATACGGACGGAGCAAAGCCTGTAAGGGATAAAAAGCATCAGGATCTTCATCTGCTGATGGGGCACAATTCAAAAGGAGAAGAATCAGCTGCAAAGATCAATTGATAATTGAAACATGGAAGTATGCAATATGAATCTAGGAATATTGGTACTCATAAAAAAGAACATAGAATACATAAGTATGCTCTGAGTATTAATGAGTAGAAATGGACTGGTATTGATCATTTTGAGTCAGTAAGTCATATGGTTTACTATAGCAGGAATGGCAAATTTTGGGGTGGTGTCACATTCATCATCAAAATGGACATTTCAAGGTCAAGTTTGAAGTACAAAGTTATATTTGAGAGTATATAAATCCATATCAATATGATACAATTAAGAAAAATATTATTCAAATTTATGTATCAAACACTAAAGATATTCATGAAGAAATTGAAGAATTTTACCAAAGCCTTCAAGTTTAAAATGATCAAATATGCAATCAGGATGCATTGATAATTATTTATATTTGAATATAAAATATGGGAATAAAGAAAAAGGAAGAGAAGTTAAAAATATGATCCTGGTGAGAAAAATGAAAGTGGAGATCACGTGACAAAATTTTATAGGACCCAAAATGTTGTTTATAGCAAATACCTTAATTGAACAACAAAAACAATTCTCTCTGTGAATTTCTTCAGATGTAAAACAGAAAGCAGATTGATGCTGTCTTTGGAAAGAGCCGATAGAGTTCAATGTCAGCAGCTACAACCAGAACAGAGGTCAACTGTGTAGCAGACCAAGGACTTATATGTAAGTTCAGAATGAAGTTGAAGAAAATTAAAACAAATCCATAAGAGGCAAAAAAATGACCTTGATTATAATGCACTTGAATTTCAAGAACCTACGAGTCCCTGGAACACTAATGACATAAGATCTGAAGAACTATGGGATAATTTCTAAATAGTGAAGAAAGAAGAAGGTCATTAAAAAATAGAAAGAAGATACCAAAGTGGATGTCAGAAGACACTCTAAAACTTGTTCTTAATCTTGGAGTGGTTAAGGCAAATAATGAAATGATGAAATCAAAGAGAAGAACAGAAAATTTGAAAGGCAGCTAGAGAATACATAGTAAAATAGTATAAGGAAATGTGTATATACATAAAATTGAAAACTAAAAGGAAGAGCATGCTTGATGTATTTTTAAATTATTAATAAATCATCTTATTGAGGGATTTTACAGTTCTTATAACAATCCATACATCAATTGTATCCAGCATATATGCACATATATTGCCATCATCATTTTCAAAACTGTTTCTTTCTGCTTGCGCCTTGGTATCAACTCCTCAATTTCCCCTCCCTCTTTCCCCTCATGGAGTCCTGATAAATTATTATCATTCTTATATCTTAAACCATCTACTATTCAATCCATCTTAAACTTAAAGAACTGGGGGACAATTTAAAGTCTCAAGTTGTAATATTGAAAAATTCTATGGGCGAAATATCCAATGATACAAGAAGCATCAAAATAAGATGAAAAGACTACATAGGGTCATTTTCCTGCCCCCAAACACCAAACAAATCTAAGCAACATTCAATCATATTAAAAAGTAATATACTACCAAGAAAGAAAGGTATTTAAGAAGACTCAACCCGTCATGAAGGCATTATACAAAACAGAAATCCATGAATTTGATGTAATGGCAATTGAAATATATCAATAATCTGATTAAGTACAGGAAGCAATCACTTACTTTTGCCAGGAAACTTAACACAGCTTCTTGGTCAACTGACTGAAAAAGATCCATACTTACACCCATTCCAAAGAAAGGTTACTCAATAGAATCCTCAAATTATAGAATAATATTATTCTCAGATACAAGTACAATTTTGCTGAAGGTCCCACAGCAACATTTGTAGCAGCACATTGACAGGGAGCTTCCCGAGATTCAGGCCAGACTCAGAAGAGGACATAGAAAAAGGATTATCATGAATAATATAAGTTGGATCTTGGCTGAAAAGAGAGAATAATATATAGAGGGTTACTTGTGTTTTGCTGATTATGCAAAAGCATCTGAATATGTGGATCATAACAAATTATGGCTACCAGTAGAACAATGAAGATTCCAACATTTTTGCGTGCTCATGAGGAATTTGTACATGGATCAAGGGACAGTTGTATAAACAGAACAAGGGAAGGCTGCCTAGTTTAAAGTCAGGGAGCATGTGTGCCTGGATTGTATCAAGTCACCATACTTATTCAATCTATATATTGAGCAAATAATCAGAGAATCTGCATTGCAAAAAGAAGAGTGTGGCATCAGGATGGGAGGAAGACTTATTAACAACCTGCAAGATGCAGATGGACAAACTCACTGAAAGGAAGGAGGATTTGAAGTACTTGCTGGTGAAGATCAAAGGCTGTAGCCTTCAATATAGCTTACAACTCATTAAAAGAAAACAGATATCTTCACCACTGTGTCAATAGGTGATGTCATGATAAAAGAAGAAAAAGTTGAAGTTGTCTAGAATTTTGTCTTGCTTAGAACCACAACCAATGCTTATGGAAGCAGCAGTCAATATATTAAAAGGCACAGTTCACTGGATAAACCTGCTGTAAAAGAATACTTCTCAGTTTTGCTAAGCAAGGGATGTTATTTTGAGGACCAAACCCGTAGTATTTTCATTCAGATCACATGCATGTGAAAGTTGATGAAGGAAGACCAGAGAAGAATGGATGCACTTGAATTATGATGGTGTAGAAGAATGTTGAAAGTAGTCATGGCGCACCAAAGGCACTAACAAATATATCTTGCAAAAGCAACCAGAATGCCTTTTAAGGGCAGGAATGTGAGACTTCCTCCCATATACCTTGGACATATGGTTCAAAGAGACCAGTCCCTAAAGAAGGAGATCATGCTTGGTAAAGTGGAGGGAAAGTGAAAAGGGGAGGCCACTTAACAAGATGGGCAGACACAGTAACTGATATGCATTCATTGCAAACAAAAGTTTTGTGGAAATGGAGCCGGGTCAGGCATTGATCAAGATATAGATTCGCTATGTACTGGAATTGAATCGGAGACACTTAGCAACAAATCCAAGCCACCCAGCCCTCCTCCCACATACCTGTCTAATATTGATTCTATTTTTCAATAATTATGCTAAAATGTTATTTTTCATCTGACCTTTCTTATATGTCCTAGGCGGAATTTACTTTTTTTTTGGGGGGGGGGGGTGGCGCATCACTGCTTTCCGATGGTGGAAGTAGGAGGCCCAGCCGCACTGCTGGAATTGAACCTTCGTCCCACTGGGCCGCAGTCCCGTGCACAACCACTATGCCACCGGGGCTCAGCCCCGGAATTTACTTTTAAAATTCATGAATTTTTAAAACTTTCAAGATGTAATCTAACCTACTACTTCTCAGTAATTCCACTGCCATTCCTCCTGCTCAGGTCAACATAGAACCCTATCTCCCACCCCACCCCCACTTGAATTGTTTTTAATGCCTTCCATCTGGCCTTCTTTCTTCCATCTTTCCCCTCAACAATATTTTCAACAGAGAAGCAATATGATCTGTTAAATTATTATGTGAGATTCTATCACTTATTTACCCAATCGTTACAAATGGTTTTCAACCATAAGTAAATACTGCCACTATTACTCTGTCTAGAAACCTGATGCCAACTCCAGACGCACACACACATTGACATATCATTCTAGTGTCCTTCCATTAGTTCACTCCACTCCAAGTCATCATCTCTTTTCTCAAATATGCCATGATGTGTCCTCGTTCAGGATTTCTACAATTGCTGGGAGAAACTACACTTAGACACCTGATCAGTTCCTTCTCTTCCTCTAATATCTTTACTTAAAATCTTTGTTGCTCCGCTCATCTCACTTAATTTTTTTTAACCAATGGGATTTTATCTCCTCCTGTAGTCTCTAATCACTTTCTAATGAGTAAGTGTTTTGTGCCTTTGTCATGTTCTATAGCAGTTTCCATGATTAGACTATCAGCTACATGAATGCAGGAATTTGTGTCTAGTTTATTCACTCCTGTACCTACAACTTCTAGAATGGTGCCTGCCATTACAGTAGATAACATATAAATAACTATTATGTACATGAGAAAAGTTGCATGTGTTTTCTCTAGTTGTCTTGATTTCAAAAGTTTTCCTGTTGCCCTAGCATGTAATTTTTCCATCTCGGATCTGTCTTTTCTATGCTAATTCTCTCTGTATGTGGACTTTGATGTACAATAACTTGGGTCTTCTGCCAGGCAAAGACAACAATCTTAATTATATTGGTCTGTGAGTCCTTCATAGACCTGATAGAACTATTCAGTCACATTATATTTGACCTGTCATTTTATTCTCTTTCACTAAATTCCACTCAATGAATTCGGGAAACTATTCCCCCTAGACCTGTAAAAAGAACAAATTAATTACAGTGTGCAGCATTCCCAGGCCATGTGATTTAACTTAATTAAAAGATGCTATTATTTCAAAATATTCTTTTGCTTTCTCTGTCTAGGGAGAAATCATGCCTTTGGGTATTGATGCTGGATGATGTAGCCAGAGTTTTCTACCTACCTCTACTTCTTCCACCGCAATTCCGTGTATAAAAATTAACCCTTGACACGCATTTCATGGATATGTAATGTAACCAAAATGACAGGTATTCTCAAGCTTGAAAGACCCTCCTCTGTGTTTGGAGGGCAATAGCACAGGAATTTAAATGTTGAATATACTAAGAAAGAATGAGAAAATTATAAATGGTTTAAGAAATACAACTTTGTAAAGTCCTACTATACTTGTGGCAGTCATGTGTTTATGCTGATTTTATGATTGAAATGTAGGGGTGGAGTCTAGCCTGTTAATCTGGAGATAGCCATTGAGTAGCCAATGAGGCCTCTATGTGGGCATGGCTTTCTCCTGAGACTTCTGGGAAATCTCATGATATTACCCTCATGGAGATGAGAAGCTATCTTCCCCAGTTGTTGGAAGTTAGTCTCAGAGGCGATGAGTCACAGAAAAGACAAGATGGCAGCGTCCGAGAAGCTGGAGGAGCCGGCGGAGGGACCATATGGCTTTGCTCTGATGGAGCCAGACCTCTGAAGCTGGAGTGGCATGCTTTTGATGGACCCTGAACCCTGGAAGAGAGGAACCATGGGGAGACCCCTGCCAGCGCCAGAATTCTGCACCCACTGACCTGTGACTTCGTGAGTCGGAAGGAGACTTTTAAGACTGATTTCGGGCATATGGGTTAATATCGGACTGGATTGGGATGTACTGGACTGGGTTGGGATGCCTTCTCAGTGTCACATTCCTTTTGTATATAAACCCTTTCCTTACATCTATAGTGTGTCTTTGAAATTTGTTCCTCTAGTCTACCCAGACTAACACAATACTTCAAGGTGGATTACACTTGCAAGCAATATCTAAACTGAGTGAAGGTAAGAGATTGAGGAATTGAGCATGTTAAACTGAAACTTTAACTGGAATAATCAGAAAAGATCAAGATAGCCTACTTTAACATTTGAATTGTGATTTGAGAACAACTCTGCTCATGTTCAGGAACACTGTCAAGTTCAATTCTTTGTGTGAGGTTATAGTGAAAAGAACAAAGAGAAATCATATGAGTGTACTACATAGAAAAGTTAGCCAATTTATATCCAGGAATATGAATAGTGAGTGGATTCTGGAAGCTTTTTTTTAATGAATACTATCATTACAGCAGATAATATTTCCATTTATTAATGGCAGATTTCAGCAATATTTTCCTCACATAGGTGGGAAAACATCTTTATTATTAGAAAATTGATATTCTAACAATTGAAATGCAGTGATATATTGATTGGTACCCAATGACTACGGAGAATGTGGATCTCCTGTGGCACTGAGAAAAAAATGTTAGAAGAAAGTTAAGTGTCTGTATAGGAAGAAGGACAGATTGTGTTTCTCCCAAGGCAGATTAACAATCTACGACACTACCATCTAAAGACAGAGTGGCTTGAACGGCTGTAGAACTTGACAAAAGGAGTCAAAAGAGAATTTAGACAAATGTGCCAGAGATACAGGGTTATTCAGGACTGTGGCCAAAGATAGAGGAACCAAATTTTACCTTATTTCTTAATGATGAATTGTGATCTGTGTTTTCATTCTGATAAAAACATCTTTTCCCTATAATCAGATGTAAAAATTGTGCATTAACTTCTAATTCTTCCCTGGTCCATTGGGTGAACTTGACATTCAAAACCCTATAAGCCTAGCAAAAAATGGTTCCCAGAATGAGGGCTACCAGAGTAAATGTCATTCATAAGATAGTAAAAATAGCATGTAAGTATTGAATTAATGTAGCAATAAGACTAAAAAGTCAGTAGAGCAGAATAATAACATCATATCAAAATCCTGGATTTGTCATAAACTTGACCTTGGCCAAGTCACTATTAAGACTACAGCTGGAAAAAGAATGAAATTTCCAAAAAAAATTAGCTCAAAAAATTAGAAAGTTAGGAACATATTTAGAAGTCAACAGAATTAGAAGTTTGATTGATACAAGTTGTAGCTAAACTAGCTAAAGTTATGCGGTTCAGAGCTGATGTACCATTTACAGGTGGGGCTAGTTTTCTTTCACCAGATAATATATGGCAGCCTAAATTCTACTGTTCAGAAAAATAAATGATTTAGAGATACAAGACCATTTAACTTATAATTTTACATATATAAACAAATTAAGGTGCTGGCTGTTTAAATATTAAAACAATACTTGATTGAAAGGATGGATGTTAGAATCAATTCAGCAGTCCAGGGGGGGAAAAGACATGATGATATGCTTCTGTAAAAACAAACAAACAAACAAACAAACCTCTGGGTATTTCCATTCCATCACAAGCACTCATTTTGTGTCAGAATCTACTTGATGATACCTAGAAACAATGAAAAGAAAAAGAAAATCTTCATTGCTATACCAATAGGTGATATCATGATAAAATGAAAATAGATACAACTATTTCATCTCAACTTTATTGAGCATTCAAATTTTACGTTCTAGTCCTGCCCAACACTAAATCCAGCTGTGCTAGTTCACATTTCTTCATCCCCACGCCAACACTCCTGCACTGAATCCCTTGATCTACTTGCCACTCCAATACGCCACGCCTCTGCCTCCCCATTATCCAATCCAGATTACACATGGTCCGTAGATGACAGCTCAACTCTCATCTCTGAGGGTATATATCAAGCTGGCTCTGCTACTGCTCACTCCTCAGGTCCTGTAGAGGCAGACCCCCTTCTCAGCAACACCACTCCTCAAAAGGCAGAGCTTATTACTCTGGTGCCATAAGATAAAAGAGATAAATGTTTACCCATACTCAAAATAGTTTACATATTTTAGATGCTCAGAATGCTGTATGATGAAAGAGAGCATATATGATAGAGGGCCAATGACAAATGTCAACTAAATTCAAAAACTTTTACAGGTTGCTCGACTTCCACAAGCAGCTATTCTTTTTAAAAAAAATCATTTGGAGCTCATAAAACCATTATCATAATCCATACATCCATCCATTGTATGTCAAGCACATCTGTACATTTTCTGCCCTCACTATTCTCAAAGCATTTGTGATCATCTGTCCTGTCTTCCCCATGTTCCTGTTTCCTATTTGTACAATGTACATCCTCTGGTCTAGGTGAATTTGTAAGGTAGTATTGGAATCATGATAGTGGGGAGGAGGAAGCATTGAAGTACTGGAGGAAAGTTGTATGCTTCACTGCTTCACTTATTGCTACACTGCACCCTGACTGGTTTGTCTCTTCCCAATGATCCATCGGTTAAGGGATGTTGCATTATCTACATCTGGACTTTGGGTCCCCAATCTGCACACCCCTGATTTATAGCAATATAAATTTTAGTTCATTGATGTCTGATACCTGATCCCTTTGATACCTCATGGTCACACAGGTTGGTGTTCTTCTTCCATGTGGGTTTCTTTGCTAGATGGCCACTGGTCTATCTTCAAGTCTTTGAGACCCCAGACAATGTATATTTTGATAGTCAGGCATCATCAGCTTTGTCCACCACAGTTTCTTATGCATACATTTGTCTTCAGCAATCATATCAGGAAGGTGGGCACACAATGATATGGTCTTAAGTTCTTTGATGTCTGATTTCTTATCCGTTTGACACTTCTTGGTCACATGGGCTGGAGTTCTTCTATGTGCGCTTTGTTGCTTTTGAGCTAGATGACCACTTGTCTATCTTCAAGCCTTTAAGACCCCAGATGTTATATTTTACTGAAGGGACACCAACATTCCAGTGATGCCAGAGCAATAGGAAACAACATGACTGTTATCAGCTCAAGGAAGCTGGTTCCCAGCCCTTTGGAGTTATCTGCACCAACCAAAATGATACATGGATTCATCATGTCTATGGAACTTATGCATGTCCCCCAAATATAACTATTTTGCAATCTCCTTTGTTCTCTCTCTCTCTCTTTCTCTCTCTCGCACGCGCGTGTGCGCACTTCTCACCCTTCCTCACTACCTGACATGCCTGTGGCTCTCTCTTGCAAACACCTTTCCAGCGATGTCCCCTCTGCTGTCTCTTTCTCTTCCTGCTCCTGCAGCAGAAGTAGAGGCTGTGTCACCATAGCAATTTAACTCTTTCCTCACTAAATTCTGTTGTAGCTTGTTAGTGGGTCTGTATTAAATCTTACTTTTCTTCATTTTTGTAATAGAGACTCTTGTGGTCTCTATACCTTTTAAGTAAGTGCTCTACCTTGTACCTTTCTTTATGTGACTATCCTGAACTGCTGCCACCTCATTTCCTTTGATCTCCTGTTCCCTGCAAACCTCAGCCCCCTCAATAAATCTATAAATTAAAGGTCTCGCTCTCTCTGGTCTCTGAAAGATCTTACAAGAAGCAAACAACAACAAAAAAGACTAGATAAAACAGAAAAATCTCATTTAAAAGGAAAGCAGAAAATATTAAAAACTGAAATAGCTTTAAAATGGGTCAAAAAAGAAGAGGAATTATAAGCATTTTATCTAACAGTGTCTGCCATAATCAATTTTACAATGCTTTCTGCCTGATAGCCAGATTATTATTCACATCTCTGGATTAGGATCAGAGAGGATACACCAGAGGATTAATTCATCCAAATGCATGTTGGGCTTCTATTGTCATCCATCCTCTTCTGCAAACCAGGTGTTCAGAATTTAAGTTCTGATGCCATTTCCTCTTCTTGATTTTGATTTTTTTTCAGTCCTTAAGTCATACACACAACTGTATTTCTTCAATGTGGACTTAGTTGATGACTTACTTAGTTGCTGGTTTGAAGACAAGCCTGTAATTAAATTTAAGGTTCTAGCCACTCTTCTTTCTCAAAACCTGGCACCATATAGTTTCATAACTATACTTTGCTATAGCACCTATATCTTCAGGAATCTCTTCATGAGGGTAAGTATCAAATAGGACCATGTCATTAAAATGACTTGTTCTTAGTTTCAGCACATAATTGTGACTCCAATATTCATCCACATATTCATTGTTTATAAAGTCGATGGCTCATGTTAGGATCATCATCATTGTTTTATGAGAAGTCAGTATTATAAATCACTTCTGTGGGATATAAGGTAATTCTATTCATAGTATTAATTTAGTCAAAGGCAAATCACTGAAAACACTGTTGATAAAAAGAAATTACACAAGGATAGGATGGCTTCAGACTGCAATAAATGAATAGTGTATGAATTGGCTTGTATCAATTAAATTTTCAAGTGACCAGACATTATTAACAAGAACAATGAGGGTTGGTAATATAGAAAAATATTCAAAACACTTATTCTCAGAGGCAGAACCATGCCTACCAGACTAATGTGTGTCAAAAGAAATCAGGAGCACATTAAAATAGGAAATATATGGTATCTGCAGGCACAATTTATTGGATACCCTCAAAACAAGAGGGTTTAATGATTCTGTAACCTTTGGATAGCTCTTACCTGCTTCTTCTGACAGTAGGGTGTGTTAGCCTTAAGTCCAAGAGGGTTTACCAGTTCTTTAGATACACTGCAGGTAAGTGTGTGATAGAGCCCAGCTGACTTGGTAGGGTTTCCACACTGAATCCTTCTAAGGTTGCCTATGAAGAATATGGTGAACTTTGAAAGGATAGAGTCACAGTAGTCTATATCACAAGGTCAGGCTCACCAGGGGCTGAAGAGAAACAAGGTATCTAGTATCCAATTAGCAACATAGTGCCAGACATACTTTCCCACTGAGTTCATACAAGTATGATTAAGTAATGTTTTTATTGTTTTTTTCGGTTTTAACTGATGAGAAGCTGCTTCACCCTTTTAATCCACCAACAGATATGTATCACTCATGTAAGAATGTTGTTTTAGGGTGATTTAGCTCAATGTTGTATGGCAGAAACTAACTCCAGCTAAAGTGAGGTCTTCATTGTCAAGCTGGTTTTTAAGATCTACAAATAAAGGGGTGATATATGGTATCATGCTAAGATATGTTCTAGGAAGGCTGCTATCTTCCTTCTTACTTGGGAAACCAGTCTAGAGGTTTACATGGTCTGAGCGCAGAAGCCAGCCCTTTTCTTAGTATAATATTTGTCCTTTTGTGATTGTCTAACCTTACCCAACACAACGGTTTTCAGGTCCACACATGTCACGAGTTGTTTCATAGTTTTATTGCTTTCTTTTTAAAAAGGGATACATACTATTCCATTGTACGTATGTACCATAGTTCCTTTATTTGTGATTCTACTTGTGGGCAGTCAAGTTATTTCCAAGTATCTTCTTTTATCAATTGTGCTGCAAAGAACATAGGAGAACACGCATCTATTCTTGCTCTGTCTCATATCTTTGGGGTATATGCTCAGCAAAGGTATTTCTTGGTCATACATTATTTCTTCTATTCCCAGGTGTTTTAGGTAATGCCATAAAGCTTTCCATAATGGTTGACTGTATTTACAAGCTCACCAGCTTCTATAAGAGTTCCCACCACTCTACACTCTGTCCAGAATTATTTGTTTTGCTCTGTTTTTAATTTTTTAATTGACCTATTATTGTGAGTGGAAGATGATATTCCACAGTTATCTTGATTCGTATCTCCCAGATGTCTAGTGATTGCCAGAATTCCCTCCTGTGCTCATTGTTTATATCAGTGTCATCCCTTGTGCATTGTCTATTCTTGTCCTTTGCCCATATTTTAATTGGATTTTTTTCTTATTGAGCTGCTGCAGAATTCATTTTTACACAAATGCTGCCTTTTGTGTCTCCTGTGATTTCTTTTAAGCGTAAGTTGCTTTAGGGAATTATTGTTCACTTTGTAGATTTATTATTTGGCTATAAGGGAAATCTAGGTCTGAGTTTAATCCTAGAATGAAGATTACTTGAAGACCTTAGTTTCAGATATTGTCCAACTCTGTCAGAAGAGTGAATCTGTCTTTTGGTGGGATTTTGATACCCGTTTTCCACCATTTCTCCCTCACTCTGTCCAAGTACTTCCATGGTGATATTAGTCAAAGTAGGCAGTCAGGTTAAGCCAGGCAGCATCTAACTATTCTGGTCTCAGGGTAGTAGGGGCTGAGGGTTGTGTGGTTCATTGGTCCTTTTGACTAGTTGTTTCCTTGAATCTTTAATCTCCTTTACTCTTCTTTTTTTTCTATGAGAAGGGACAGATTGCTGCTTCTTGGTGGCCACTGAACAGCTTGTAAGAAACAAACTGCTATTTACCAATGTAGAATGTAAAAACTGCCTTTGTGGACCATTTATACCAGTGGACCTAAATGTACCCCTGTAACTATGGTCCCTAGTCTTCAAGCCCTTTGACTCATTATCTCAGGGTACCTGTTCATGGCTAAGAGATTTGCATAGCTGGTCACTGAATGCGGTGCTGTATGCATGGATAAATTTGCAGCACATGTGTTTAAATTGGTTTATTATTGATCAAATATCTATATGCCTATATATGCCCACTGTGATAGTCTCATTCTTGTTCATTTGGCCAACTTTCATGTTTGTCTATGATTCTGCTGATAGCTTCTTGTTTATCATTTCTGTTGTGTCCATAAAATTGTTAACTATAACTGCCTTTAATATTGTGTACATCTAAGTATCTTCCTTTGCCTTGCCATATTGTTTATATTCCCTTTCTTGAATACTGCCTTTCCTTAATTCAAGTTAACATTTATATACTGTCTCATTGCTTATTTTCCTTCCCATACTGGTAATACTCAAATAATTTTCCCCCTGTTTATAAACATTTCCTTCACATTTAATGATAGTATTATTATACATTATCCATTTGCAATTGCCTTATTTCATTCAGCACATTTCTCTCATTTTTGACCAGGTTATGAGGCATTTTTTTATTTTTATTTTTATTCTTTATTATGTGTGGGTTTCAATTATTTGTATGCAATATTGAAACAATGGGCTCATGCAGAGGAACAATTTTGAGGATGGCCAGGAATAGGCAATGTATCCTTCTTTTGTGCATCAGAGTTTTATGCATTGGAACCTACTCGATGGTGTCTAAGAATAATAATTTGTTAATGGCATTTAAGTGGTGTTCTTTTTACTGTTGCAAATAATTCTGCAGTGAACTTGGATATGAATACATCTATCAGTGTCATGTTTTTGATGTCTCTGTGAGAGGGGTAAGAAGCATGCAACATGCTTCATATGACCCACTAAACCATCGACTGCAATGAATTTCACATTCCTCATCAAAGAAGAGCAGTTCCAGCCACATTAGGGATGATTTAAGTAAATGTTCGACAAAATGTAACAGTCTGAGTTTCAAGTTGAACATTTTTGTGGTCCACAAATGATTCCGTTGCTATCTGAATTGAGTTTGGCAATAAAAATATGCCCCACCTCTCCTTTACTCAGCAGAGGTTCAGGCCAGATTCAGAAGAGAACCTAGAACAAATATTTTTGCCGATGTCCAAGGGAGCATAGTTGAAAACAGAGAGTACCAGAAAGATGTTTCTAAGAATTTTATTGACTATGGCAAGGCACCATATAGAGCTGATCAGAACCAGCTATGGATAACCTGGAGAAGAATGGAAATCCCAGGACACTTTGTGATGCTAATACAGAACTTCTGTAGGGATCAAGAGGCAGTTGACCAAACAGAATGGGGGAATACTGCATGGCTCAAAATCAGGAGAGATAGCTGACATAATTTTATCTTTTGCCATCCATATTAAATCTGTATGCTGAGCAAATAATGAAAGAAACTAAACTCTATGAAGAAGAAAGCACCACCAGGATTAGAAGATTTATTAGTAACCTTCTGCATGTAGATGATGCAACTTTGCCTACTGAGAATGAAGCGTACTTGAAGCACTTGCTGGTGAAGAACAAGGATTCCAGCCTTTGCTATGAATTAGGACTCAATGCAAAGAAGAAAATAATCTGCACCACTTGGCCAGGCGGTTACATCATGCTAAGTGGAGAAAAAACTGAAGTGATAAAGCATTTGGTCAAGCTTCGATCCACAGCCAACATTCATGGAAAGAGTAGTTAAGAGATCAAAAGACATATTTCATTCAGTACATCTGATGCACAGACCTCTTTAGAATTTTGAAAAGCAAGGAGCTTACATGGAGGACAAAGGTGAGCCAGACTGAAGCCAGGTATTTTCAATGACCTTATATCTGTGTTACAGTGGGATCGTGAATAAGGAAAATTGGAAGAAGAATCAATGCATTTGATTTGTGGAGCTGGCAAAGAATATCAAAAGCACCATTGACTCTGAAAAGAACAAACAATCTGCCTTGAAAGAAGTCTGGTCCTTATGCTCATTGTACAATGGTAATGGTGTGAAGACTTTGTCTTAGAAATTGTACATATATTATCAGGAGATATCAGTCCCTGGAGAAGGACATCGTGCTTTGATGAGAATATCATGTCACAGAATAAAGGAAGGTCCTCAAGAAGACGGATTGGCAAAGTGGCTGCAACAATGGAGGCAAACATAAGAACAATTGCTACAATAGTTCACGATTAGGCATTGTGGTATTTAGGGTTGTTTTGGTTCAGAAGAAACTCAATGGCACTTAATAAAAAAAATAACAACATGCTTGCTTATGGTCATGTACCTAGTAGTGGAATTTTTGGAAATGCTATTTCTATCTTCAAGCTGTGAGGATGTGCCTTCTAGACCATTTTCCATAGTGGTTGTACCAACGTAGAGTTCTATCAGCAGCATATGAAAGTCCCAATCTCTGCACAATCCTTTCCAGTGTTTAATTCTTTCTATATTTTGAACATCATTACTATTACTGCTGTGTGATATTTTATTGTTGCTTTGATTTTCATATAGTAGTCAATGATTGGGAGCATCTGTTGATGAACTGTCTGTTCATGTTCTTCATCCATGTTAATTGAATTGTTTTATTTTTCTTCCTGAGGAAGATATTATGATTTTTTACTTAGGAAAAGAGACTTCCTTATACTGAGCTCCCCAAAACTATAATATACATTCCTTAAAACTATTGAAATATGATGTGAGATTTCTCAGATGTCATTTAAAACATTTGATTTAAGGTCCTGACCAAAATCTTATTTTATGATCATGTTTCATGAATCCTTCTCTTGAATAGAAATTTTTCAGTTCTCCAAAGGTCCTGAGCCGTAGAAGACCGGCCCCCCACCAACTTAGCTTATTAGTTTATAAGACAGCATTTTAGAATGTGTGGAGGAACTCACCTAAAGACCATTTGATGTCCTTCCGTTTCTAGCTGCTTTATTGTTTACTGGTAGATAGAGAACATAAAAGCCTTGCAATGTCTTCATATTTCCTTCATCTCAGGGATTACCATCAGGTTCAATTTTATAAAATAGTTCCAATGGGAAATTCACTTAGTGTGGCACTCAAAGTGCTTCTCCCATGAACATTTAAAGTAAAGACTCTGACACTTCTACATGTTCTTTTTGTTTTCAAGCCCTTTTAAGTTGGTTGCTTTATTTTACCTTTTCTAAAAAAGAAACATTTCTATACAGTTAAACCTGCTTACCAGACACATTCCACAGACATATTATTACATTTTAATATAAGACTTTTCACTACATTTTCAAATGGATCAAAAGTAAAAAACAACATCCATCAGACGAGGTCATCACAGCAAGAAGCCCAATTAACTCAAAATAAAGACTCAAATGGTAGATGAAGCAGAAATCATAATAAGTTTTCCCCAGGGTATTGTGACCAATTTGTGTATTAAAATGTTTTAATGTGATTTTAAAAATCATTCTTCTCAATCCTGTCACCTCTTTTATGAATATATTATTGCCTTTAATGTATAAAGTATTAGGGAAATGTGTATACTCATTTATAAGAACTATTTCGCATGATTTTTATATTAATTTTCTTCAGTGATATGGACAGTAATATAATAGGTGCTGTTCTCCTTAAGCAGGAAATAAATATTACTAGAGATTTTTATTTTAATCTTTTCACTTAAGCTATTTACTAAGATTTTACTAAGATAATTTTGAATGAGAGAAAATAAGGAAAGAGACGAAGGGAGAAAGTGAGAGAGAGAGAGAGAGAGAGAACTTAATAATACAACAGTGGTATTTATTCACCAAAACTGTGTAGGTCATTCATTAAAAATCTCAGTTTTAATTAGCAAACACCTGTTTTCTGTTAGATTTTACACTGATATCTATTGTCTGTAATTTGCTTTCTTCAGTGCAAGCAATTAGATAGGCCTGACAGTAACAGTTAATCTAATTAGTCCAAGGGTGCTTTGGGAGGTTTATCGACTTGAAGAAATTCCAGATTCAAGTGATCACTGCTTCAGTCATCTGATTGGATAAAATGTGTGCACACCTTTATAAAATATAAACTCCCCACAACCATCATGTGATTCTTCTTTTAAATACAGTGCTAAGTGAAAGAATGGTCTAATATTTTCAGTTCTTCTGTCCACCACTTAGGAAGATCTGCTAGCATAATCCCTTGGTGTTGTGTTGCTTACCACAGGATAAGTGGTTCAAAACCTCCAGTCACTCAGTGGAGGAAAAGAAGAGCTGTCTGCTCCATATAAATTCATTCACTTGAAGAACCCTGTGAGTTGGATTGACTCAAAGGCAGTAGGAACAGAAGAAGATGCATCAGTAACCATGCAAGATTCAGAAAATAGAAAACATATTACTATATAGAGGAAGTTAGTTTGATGAAGGAGAGAGATACATAGTCACGCTATTGTACATGTAAGGAGTTTAGGAGGCTAGATAAAGCAAGTTAAATTGAAACACTTATTAGTTCAAACTGAGATAATCTTCTAAAAATACTAATTGCTACTGTAGACACATGTTGAAGACACTGGCTCTTGTCAAAATGAAAGAGTTGTGTTTGCTTTCAAACTGGTAGACATTTCTGTATAATCTTGTGATCTGAGAAACTCAACCAGTGCTTTCTGATGAAGCTTGACATTAACAGATATATATGTTGATACATAGTATGAGATAAAAGATGTTTTCTTTTAAAATCTGGTGTTTAGGTAAAGTAGGTTGTTCTTGTGTCCAAGATTTGGGACCTAGTCACTCAGGCAGTGTCAATCTTCAGTTATCATTTCATACCCAGATTTGCCTTAATGATGAGCCTAGATGATTTAGAGGTAATATTTTCACAAGCAAAGGAAAACTTGAACCATGATGCCAGGAGAACTGTCTGGCCAACTGATTCTTTCTCTGATCCAGCCTCAGGCTGGTGGACTGATTTTAGAAATATGGGAGTTTGAGCTTCGCTTATTTCTTTGCAAATCAAGCCCAGAAAACCAATCTGCTCTCAAGAGCATAGACTAATATTATGTCTAAGGAGGTAGTTTATTCACACTGTGAACATTAACGGAAGTGAAATCTTACTCAGGGAGCACCGTATTATGTCAGCTGTGGTGAAAGAGGGATGGCAAGATGTAAAGGTAATAAAAAGTTAAGTGATGTCTATATGCAACCATGCAAAACTTTGCTGGTGTCCTGATATTGTTGTTAAATGATGCCAACATAGTTCTGACCCATAACAACGCCATTCCTATTTTATCTTCACAATTATTCTCATGTTTGAGTGCACTATAATAGCAACCTTGTCAATTCATCCTAACAGGAGTTTTCTTCTTTTTTATTTCTCTTTTATTTTTATAGATAATTTTATTGGGAGTTCTTACAGCTTGTATAACAATCCATATATTCATTGTATCAAGCAGACCTGTGTATATGTGGCCATCACCATTTTCAAAACATTTTCTCTCTACTTGCATCTTTGATATCAGCTCCTCTTTTATCATCCCTCCCCTACACACCAACCCTCATGAACATTTGATAACTTTAAATTATTATTTAACATCATCCTCTGTCTCATTTCTCTCATGTTTCTGTTGTTTGTCTCCCTCTGTTGGGTGTGTGTGGGGGGGGAGGGGAGAAGCATTATACATTGATTAGTGTGATCGGTTCTCATTTCTCTCCCTTCTCTCTTCACCATTCCCCTACCCTCAAGGTATCACTACTCTCATTATTGGTACTTAGGGGGCTATCTGTCCTGGATTTTGTGTGTTGAGAGATTTTATGTGTACCTGTGTACATGCTCTGGTATAGCCGGATTGTAAGGTAGAACTGGGGCTATGATAGTGGGGGATGAGGAAGCATCAAAGAACCAGAGGAATGCTATGTGTTTCATCAGAGCTATACTGAACTCATGCTGGTTTGTCCTTCCTTTTGACCCTTCTGTAACTGGATGTCCAACTGTCAACATTTGGGCTTTGAATCTCCACCTCTGACCTCCCTCATTTGCATCAATATGAATGTTTGGATTCTTCTGATACATGCTCCTGAGAACAACTTGTGATCACATAGGCTGGTGTGCTTCCTTCCATGTAGACTTTGTTGCTTTCCTGCTAGATGACCCCATTTTAAACTTCAAGTCTATTATATTTTTTAATAGTCATGTACCTTTAGCTGTCTTTACCACGTTTGATTATGGACCCATTTTGACTCTAGTGATCATGTTGGGATAGTGAACATCACAAATGTCAGATTAGGGCTGAGCCCCAGTGGTGTAGTGGTTTTGTGTGGAACTGCAGTCCACTGGGTTGGTGGTTCAAATCCAGCAGTAGCTCTTCAGGAGCAAGGCTGGGCCTCCTACTCCCACCAGAGGGCAGTTATGTCCCCCCCCCCTGAAAAAAACAAATGCCAGGTTATTAGAACAATATATTCTTGCATTGAGGGAGGACATGAGTAGAGGCGCAATGTCTCTCTGCTACCTTGATGCTTAAAGGTGAGCATGAGCAAATGAAATTAAGAAAGCTGATGGTGCTGGCTTATCAAAAGATACAGCATCTGAGGCCTCAGAAGCTTCAAGGTAAAAAAATGACTATCTAGCGCAGAAGCAACAAAGCCCACATGGAAGAAGTACACCAGCCTGTGCGTGGCAGTCATGTGCTTATGTTAATTTTATGATTGAAATGTAGGGGTGGAGTCTAACCTGTTAATCTGGAAATAGCCATTGAATAGCCAATGAGGCCTCTATGTGGGCATGGCTTTCTCCTGAGAATTCTGCACCCACTGACCTGTGACATTGTGAGTTGGAAGGAGACTTTGTAGACTGATTTCGGGCATATGGGTTAATATTGGACTTATGACTTTGTACTGGACTGGATTAGGATGTCTTCTTAGTGTCACATTCCTTTTGTATATAAATCTTTTCTTTATATCGATATGTGTGTCTATGAAATTTGTTCCTCTAGTCTACCCAGACTAACACACTGTGTGACCACAAAGTGGTGAAGGGATCAGGAATCAGGCATCAAAGAACTAAAAATTATATCATTATAAATGAGGGAGAGTACAGAGTGGGAACCCAAAGCCCATCTGTAGGTGGGCAACATTCCCTTACAAAAGGGTCGCAGGGAGGAGGCAAGCCAGTCAGGATACAATGTAGCAATGATGAAATATGCATCTTTCTTCTAGTTCTTAAATGTTTTATCCCCCCCCCCCACTTACATGATCCCAATTCTACCTTATAAATCTGGTTGTACCCGAGGATGTACACTGGTACACATATGAACCGGAAACATGGGAATCCAGGGCAGATGATGCCTTCAGGACCATTTGTGAGAGTAGCAATACTGGGTGGGTGGAGGGAACGTGGAGTAGAAAGGGGAAACAGAGTATAAGGATCTGCACATAGCCTCCTACCTAGGGTACAGACAACAGGGAAGTTAGTGAAGGAAGACATCGGACAGTGTATGATATGACAAATATTAGTAGTTTTTAAATTATCATAGGTTAATGAGGGAGTGGGGATTGGGGGTTAGCTAATATCAAGGGTTTAAGTAGAAAGAAAATGTTTTGAGAATGTTGATGGCAACAAATGTACAAATGTGCTTTGCATACACTGGATGTATATATGAATTGTGATGAGTTGTATGAGCCCCCAATAAAATGACTTTTTTTAAAAAGGAGAAACTAAATAATATACAAAGATCTATATCCCTATCATTATATACTAATATATTTATATACATCCATGCCTGATCCTCCACTTTATCAAGGATGATGTCCTTCTTCAGGGCCTGATCCTCCTGATAGCACATCTTAAGTACATGAGAGAAATTCATGCGCATTCTGGTTGTACTTCTCCCGAGACAGACTCGCTCCTTTTTTAGGAAATCAAGAATATATTTAGTATTATTTGCACACAGCTTAATTCAAAGATGTAAATTATCCTTTTTCAGTTAATTAACTGAAATTTTGTTTCCTACTTGAGGAACAGGAGCACATCTAAATGAGGATGGGTGAGCACTTTCTTTAAAAGATAAGCCTCCAATATATTGAAAAAATATCATTCAAAAACTTTTTCCCGAAAAGTTGCAGTTATGATAACAGAGTGATAAATCATCAAGGTTAATGAAATTAATTGCATTGGAGAGTACTGCATAAACAAAAGTTCTATTACATAAAGTAAGAGGAAGGGTATTAAACTTTCACATATCTGATTTCATAGTCCTTACATGTACATATGATGCTCCATTTTTTATTAGGAATTAATTATATAATTCCATTTTGCTTCTCATGTTAGTCTCCTTCTATCTATCTCAGATTTTGATTCTCATGTTAATCTGATGAGTAAGTTTTGATATTTTGTCATATATACGAGATGAAACAGACTGAAATGGTTAAACTATTTGCCTAATAAAGTATTTTGACAATGCAGTTAGGAAATAGGAAATCATTTTTTGACCAAGTTTTCTTGATTCTTCACGTAGTTTGTTTCCAAAAGACAAATAATAAATACTAAAATGTTTCTCATCTCTAAATATTAAAACATATTTTAAAATGGTACATGTCAATTACCAACCTAGAATATTACTTGACTTTTGCACTTTATCACTTGACACTTAACTATAAGCCCAAATATTACTGGGACAAAATACTTCATCTGTTAAAAACAAGTCAAAATGAAGCAAGCCAAGAGATCTTCAGGACACTGTTGGATGCTGCTAACCAAAAGATTAATGAAGGTAAGTCCTGTATTGCTTTACCTTTAAGCAACTCACAATTATATTGAAAAGACAGGTAAAAATAAATACATAATAATATATCAAAGCAGATTCAACAGAGATAGTTACAAGAATCCTACAAGAAAATAGTGATTTGTCCTTCTGTGAAATAGCATATATATATTTGTCCTTCTGTGAAATAGCATATACTATTGCCATTGCTATTTACCTTTAGATCAGCTCAATACTTGCTTGCCCTACACTTCATTTCTCAGTGTAAACTAATTTCATGTATATGATAAAAATATTACCTAGAATCAGTCATTATAAGCAATATACTGTTAAATATTTAATAAATACACTGAGAAGGAAAATAAAAAACAAGCAAGGAAACAAAACAAAACCCCTGATTTATGGCATCTGCCAAATTCCTTGATGTAAACATTCCAATAATGAGCATTTTGAAACTACCATTGTGACTGTACTGAATGTGAACTTGAGAGGATGAGTACACAATTTGCTGGAACTTATTTAAAGGCAAAACTAATCTGATTTGTTATGTAATGCAACAAAACACTTGAAATTTCAGTAATCTTACTATATACATTTCAATATTCACCTTTATCCCATAGAATGACTTACATAGCTAATGGAATATTTAGTATTTTCTCAAAGGAGACAAACATAAATTAATGACTTCCCTACTCACTGTCAGATAAACTCTGACCATACTGAGCAATTTCCTCTTTTTTTCTCCACCCACAATTCCATTCTTTGGAATGAGGTTTCCATGTAAGAAATTGCCACTTTACCCCATCTTTGTTCATCCTTCAAGCCTCACTTACAGATAAAATCTTTGATTTTTATTGAGTATCTTTCTAGATTCACTTTCTGAGTCTGCTCTGTGTTGTAGACAGCTCTTGTTTCTTCAGTTTCACCAACTATTTAGTCACCTGTTTCACTCAGCATAGTGACCCTATGGACAACACACCAAAATGCTACCAGTCCTGCACCATCCTTAGAATTTTTTATATTGGAACCCATTGTGGTAGTCACTGGGTCAATCCAATGTGTCTAGGGTCTTACTCTTTTTTTTTAATGTCCTCCCTTTATCAAACATGATTGATCTCCCCAGGAAACATATTCAAAGTACATAAGAGAGAGTCTTACCATCATTGCTAATAAGGATAATTTAGGTTGAACTTCTTCCAAGACAGATCTCTGTGATCTTCTGATGGTCCATGCTTCTTTTAATGTCCTACACTAACCTCAAAATCCTAATCTATCTATATCTATATCTATCTATTTATCTATCTGTCTATCATCTATCTATAAGTATCATCATCTTCAGCCTTCCTTAAGTATTGTCAAATTTCACATGCATATGAGGCAATTGAAAATACCATGACATGAGCCAGGTACACCTTAGTCCTTAAAACAACACCGTAATTCTTCAGCATATTAAGGAGGTTATGTGCAGATTTGGTCAATGCAATGCAGTTTCATCTCTTCACTGCTGGTTCCATGAAAAATGACTCTAGACACAAGCAAAACAAAATCCTTGGCAACATCAATCTTTTCTCCATTCATCATGATGTTATCTATTGATGATTTGGATTTACTTTGCATTGAGTTGCACTGCATACTGATATTCATCAGGAAGTGATTCGGGATCCCTTTGTTTTCACCCAGAAAGGTTGCATCATCTGCATGTCACAAGTGCTTAAGACATCTTTCCCCAATCCAGATGGAGCATTCTTGTTGGCCAGCATCCCTGATTTTTCACTATCATACAGATTTTATAAGTATAATGAGAGGATACACACTCACCTGATTTTAAACCATGCAGTATTTTATTGTTTGAACCACAGCAGGTTGGTCCTTTTATAGGTTCCACCGCAGCATAATGAAGTGTTCTCTTATTCTTGTTTTTTTTTCAGTGTTCTCTTTAGTTTCTTATGATACACAGTCAGATGCATTTGCATAGTTAATAAAACACAAATAAGGATATTTCTGGTAGACTTTGCTTTCAGAGAAGATCTATCAGATGTCAGCATGATGCCCCTAATTCCATGTCCTCTTCTGAATCTAGGTTTTATTTCTGAAAGCTCCCGCCCTCTCAATATAGTGCTGTGGTTGTTGTTGAATGATCTTCAGCAAATTTCACTCACATATATTATTTTATTTTGTGGGGCATCACTGCCCTCTGGTGGTCAGAGGAGCTACCCAGTACTGCTCCTGAGAGCTGCTGCTGGATTTAAACCACCAAGCCCATGGGCCATAGTCCCACACTCAACCACTTATGCCACCAGGGCTCAGCCCAATATGTTATTAATGATATTTTAAACACTCTTCATATTGTGTTGGGTCATTTTTTCTTTGAAGTGGGTACAGATATTGAACTTTTCAGGTTAGTTGACCAGTTTACTGCCCAAATTCCAAGGTAAGTGTCTACTTTCAGTGCTTTATATGCTTCTTGAAATTTCCCACCAAGTATTGTAATCATCAGTACACTAATACCTTCAGCAAAGCTTGGGCTTCAACCTTTGGTACTATGGATGAATGTGAAATAGTTGAATGTCAAGCAGCTTTTTGTTAGTTTTTGTAAAGTGACTCTGTGTATTCATTCTTTCTTCTTTTGATGCTTCCTACATTATTCAATATTTTGCCCATAGACTATTTTGATCTTGATACTGGAAAATTGATCTTCCCCTTAGTTTTTTCAGCTTAATGAAAGTGGAACATAAAAATGAGTTTGTGGTTCTAATTGTGGCATAGGAATACTCTCTATACAGCATCAATATATATCACTTTTTTTCACTTTGCTAACTCAATAAATATCTACAGGCACAAGGAGTCTGTTCTTTAGAGATGCTACCATATGTCTGGTACAATCAGTAGCTTTCCCCTTGCTATTAGGGGAATAAGGAAAGCTGCAAATGAAATACAGGAACAGTGCAATCATACAGTTGCTGAATGTATACAGAAGATACAGACATGGATACAGGTGATACAGACCTAGATATAGTGAAAGATACACATCCCTTCCTCTGATAATCAGGATGAAATAAGATTTGTGCTATTTTATGAGTGTTTTTTTCATTTCTTTCTTATGCTGTCCCCGTCAGGTACCTTCACGTTGGCTCCAGTTCCTCGCGGATCTAAGTAGAACAGAATGACACACACTCTGCTCTTACCGCCATGCTCACAGTTGTCCTTGTGTGGGAGCTCACCGTCGCAGACCCCATGTCAGTCCAGCTTCTGGAGGCCCATCGACTTTTGAGCTGGCCTTGTGCTTTGCCAAGCATGACATCCTCCTTCAGAGACTAGACTCCCCTGACCACTGTTTCCAATGCATGAGATGTAGTCTTGTCACCCTAGCCTCCAAGTATTCTGAAGTGATTGAAAATGTCCTAACTTGAGCCAGATGCACCTTACTTCTCAAAAACCTTGATTTTCAATATTTAAAGAGGTTTTATGTGGCAGGCTTACTTAACAATGCATCATTTGATTTCTTGACTGCTACTATCATTAGCAATGACTGTGGATCCAAGCAAGATGTAATGCTTGACAAACTCAATGTTTCCTCCACTTGTGAACGTGTTAGCTAAAATCCAGTTGTGAGGATTTTGGTTTTTTTATATTCCAAACTTTATAAATAATGAAATGGAGGTTCAGAGATTCATAATACAACAGGAATCACAGAAATAGAGTAGTGGAGTAATCTTTGAGCCCAGTATCACTGACTTTAGAATATGTGGTCTTATACTTCTTCCCTAGTTGTTGTTTTTTTTTTTTTTTTATGGAAAGAAACTAGATTTTCCAATCTGTAATGTAGCCCATCAAACTGTGAGCACTAAGGGTCTCAAAGGATTTTAACTAATAAGAATGAGTTATTCATTGCTTAAGGCTTAAAGTTAAATGTGACCACAGAATCAATTCAGCAAACACTGAAGAAGCACACCAGCCAGTGTGATATACAAAAATAAAATCATAGACTGGCAGAGGGGATTGTTTTAGAGCTTATATTCTGAGCACCAAGATTTCAGGAGGCTATGTATGAAGATAAAAGTAAAAATGTATTTTCAGGATCTCCTAAATGATAATGCTTCTATTGAATTCCCTGGGAACATTTACAAGGGACATGAATTACCTTGTCTTCATTCAGAGTATATTGGAAAGTAGATTAATGCAGATATAGGTAAGTGAAATGCTACACTTTATCATTTGTTTTTCCTCCGACCTATTTTAAAGGGTCAAATTTGTCCTAGTTTTTGTTGTCTGTTTGATTGTTTTATATTGAGGTTTTACTATCTTATTTTGTTGTTTTTGTGCTGTGTGTTTCTTTGTTTGATTCTCATTTTATAAAGTTCAGGATAGGAACTCTATAGCTATAGTAAACAGAATAACATTTCTAAGAGTTATTATTATGGTGATTGAGGTCAGTAAAGAGTTAATCACAATAATTCCAAGAATGAAGAAAATGTTCATAAATAGATTGAGGTGCTGATAGCCAACCACTGCTTAATATATTTAAACAATTGAATGGCATGGCATGTGAATGATAAGACAATACAATTGTTAAAAACTTTTTTTAAGATATCTGTTAAACAATGACTTCCAAGGAAATCAACCACAACAAGAGACAAATAACTTCATTGCGATTCAGTTGAACCCAACAAGAGCTTCCAGATAAGTGAAAGGGATCTGTTAGTCGAGTTAAATTGAAGGGACAGAATGATCAGGTCAGGAAGCACGGTGACTGCTTTTGAGATACCAAAAGACAATCTTCGTATTTTCTTGAAGGAAACATGATGGTCACCACAATTTACATAAGTAAGCTTTAAGAAAACAGAAAACTGTGCACCACTGAGAAAAAGCAAAAGAATTTTCTCCCATCATCACACTGCCTCAACTCATTCTCTGAGGATTACAAGGTCTCTCCAGAGAAATTTGATTGGAAAATTTTAGCTTATTTATTCCGTAGACCCAATATTGCCCACTTCAGACTTCTTTTTTTTGTTCCCCAAACTAAAAGAAAAAAGGAAAAAAATTACAAGAACTGTTGAGTCCCTTGAGGATGGAGAAACTGCCATTTTAATGTGGTGGAAATCACAGAGTGTGGAATTGTTTAGGGATGGATTAAGGAGATAGAACAATTATCTTTGAAAGATATGTAAAATACAGTCTTAGGTGGATTATATATCAAAGAAGACTAACTTCACACTTTGGTATTTTTTGTTCAATAAATATAACTATAATTTTGAAAATATAGCTTTACTAAACCTTATGTAAAAAGTGTTTTGAACAATACTTCGCACATAACCAGACTATGTGTGTTTGTTATTATCACTGGTAAACAGATAACCTCAAGTGTTCATTTTCAGTGATTTCTGTTAACAAACTGGAGGATTACTTTTATGTGATAGCACAAGCCTAGAGATATGACAAAGTGTATTTTAAAATTCAGCAAATCTTTTAAAATTACATGTATAAAGGCAAAGAATATGATAATTTTATAATGACATCCTGAAATAATACTCAAATCAAGCTGCTGAATATGAATGCGAAAGTAGCCCCCGTTGCATTTCTATTTGACCAACAAAAGGTTCAGATGGAGGAAAACGTGGCATTGCTTATCACAGACGAGTAGTGAGGAATTCTTAACCCACCACCAGGTGCCTCTGGGGTGTCTGCAACCCCCCGTGACGCCACACAGACCAGAAGAGAACAGGACTCCATTGGGCTTTCAGTAGCACCTTTGCAGGAAGTCGAGATTCAGTCTACTTCTGAGTCATCCACGGGTGAAATTGAGTCATCATTTCATTTTAATGATTGCCATTAACCATTTCTATCCCTCAGAGATTACAATAATAATAATAATTATTATTATTTTGAATCAGAATTTACTCATATAGGCTACTCATACAGCGTGAAACTGTGCTTGTTAGTACCATTAAAATTCTGATCTTTCAGTATTCTTATATCAGGCCATTTTCCCCTGGTCAGCTCTAAGTGATCAGAATCATCAACCCTTTAGTAGGAAAATATGTGTCACTGAGAAACATCTGCATTCATGAAACACCCTACCTAACATCATTCAGAAGATTAGAAACACTCACATTGATTATTTAGGTTTTGCAGTCTACTATTGTTTAGATTTAAACAAAAAATGTATGGACTGATAAGAAGACTGAAGATAATTACTACTGAGGTTAGGATTTGACAAGAAAATAATAAATGGGACATATTTAGGAAAATATTTCTTTTCCCAAGGCTCTACAGTGGCTTTAGCAGTATTCTCTGTAACTTTCATGCACTTTTCCACACAAATGCAGTTTCAGTTTTCTTTATTATAAGTTTCTGTAGCCATTCTATGACTTGAATATGAATTACAACTCAATGAAAATAAAACAAAAAAATTCCCACCAGTGGACCAATTGACAACATCCTGATGAACAGAGAAAAGAATAAAGTTGTAAATAGTTTCATCTGATAACTCTAGAGTTTCTAGCAATTGGAAGGGTAGAGGGAAGAGATGGGGGAGAAAAAGGGAACTGATTAAAAGGATATACATATAGCCTCCTCCCTGAGAGATGGACAATAGAAAAAGAGGTAAAGGGAGATGTCATGCAGTTAAGATATGACAAAATAGTAATAACTTATAAATTATCAAGGGTTCATTAGGGAAGGGGGAGGGGGGAGGGAAGGGGAAAAGGAGGAGTTGATACCAGTGGTTCAAGTTGAAAGCAAATATTTTGAAAATGATGATTCCAAAAAATGGAGCTGAGTCCCGGTGGCGCAGTGGTTGAGTGTGGGACTGTGGCCCATGGGCTTGGTGGTTCAAACCCAGCAGCAGCTCTCCAGGAGCAAGACTGGGTAGCTTCCACAACCACCAGAGGGTAGTGATGCCCCCAAAAAACAAAGCAAAACAAAAATGTACATATGTGCTTGATACAATAGATGGATGGATGTATTATGATGAGTCGTATGAGCCCCCCAATAAAATGATTAAAAATTAGTAAATGAAAGAAAACTAATCATAAGATATCTAGATACTTTTCTCTCCGAGAAAAGTAAACAAATAAATAGTACCTGTTTGGGTGGTCTGAGAAGTTCCTGTGGTCGCTGCTGATAGGTGTCCTTGAGTTGATGCGACCCATAGAAACCCATACCCCAAGTCTTCTTCTGTATCTGATCTAAAATTGTGGCAGTTCCCTATCAATGGACTGTTACACCATTGTTGGATGATATTAAGCAAAATTTTACTTTCATGCGATAACAATGATATTGTTTGTGAGTTTGATCACCTTTAATTTGTCACCTATCATAGGAATAGGTACAAATACGTATCTCTTGCAATCAATTGGCCGTGTGGCTATATTCCAAATGATGGCAAAGAAGAGTAAGTGTCTTCAATGCTTCCTGAGCTTGTTGAAACATTTCAATTGTTATTACAACAATTCCCGAAGTCTTGTTTTGTCTACTGCTTTCAGCTTGGATTCCTTCCTTTAGTATCATTGGTGCTTTCTCCTATACTATCTCCAGAAATGGTGGAATGTCAACTAGTTCTTTTTACCACAATGACTATGTATTATTTCCATTTTATTTTGATGTTTCCAGCATTATTCAATATTTTTATATAGAATTTTTCAATATTGTGAAATATGATTGATTTTCCCTTTAATTCATTCAATTTAAATTATACAGAATGTGACCTTCCTCTTTGGTTTTAAATTCTAGACCTTTGCACACTTCATTATAATATTCTACTTTGTCTTCTTGAGCTGCCCTTTGGAATGTTCTGTGAAGTTCTTTGAGTCATTTTCTCCATTTGCCATAGCTATTCAATGCTTACGAGAAAATTTAGTTTCTTTTGACATCCACACTGATCTATTTTTTTGGAATTTTTAATAACCTTTGGTTTTCTTTATGAATGGTATTCTAGATGTCCTCCCACAACTCATAGATTTTCTGTCAATAGTGCTCAATGCAGCAAGTATGTTCTTGGGATATTTTAGAAGTTCAGGTAATATAGACTAAAGGTAATAATTTCTCTCTCATGGACTTGCTTTACTTTTCGTCAACTTCAACCTGAACTTATACATGTGTGGTTGATGGTCTGTTCCACAGACCTGGTTTTAGCTGCTGATACTATCCATCTTCACGGTCTCTTCCCTCAGACAAGAGTTGGTCAGTAAAATTGTACTTCTGTGTACTACTAATGTTGTTGGTCTATAATGTGAGCATTCTGGTGGGCAAGTTCTTTATAGAAGTGGTACAAATATGAATTTCTTCCAGTCAATTGACCAAGTAGCTGTCTTCTAAATTTCCTAGCATTGGTAAGTATTTGTTTCCAGGACTTTATTAACTTGTTGAAACATTTCACCTGCCATTAAATCAATTCTTGAAACCTTATTTTTGGCTAATGCTTTTAGTGCAGTTTGGATTTCTTCTTTCAGTACCATTGGTTCTTCATCACAATCCTCTAATACCACTAAAATGTTGGAATGTTAATAACTATTTTTGGTACAAGGAGACTATGTATTCCTTTGAACATCTTTTGATGCTTCCTGAATTTTTCCATATTTTACCCTTTAAATTTTCCAATATTAGACCCCAACGTTTGAATTTTTTCCTTCAATCCTTTCTGTTAAATATATATTGAGATTTTTTCTTCCTTTTGGTCTATAGTGGGACATCAGTTCAGCAGCTAACTAACCAGATCATCAGTTCAAACTCACCAGCTGCTCTGCTAATAGAAAAAGAGGTTTTGCTGTAAAAAACTACAGTCCTAGAAACCCACTAGGGACAGTTCTTCTCTGCCTTTCTGGTTCCTAATGAGTCTGAATCAATTCTATGACAGTGAGTTCAATTTTTTCTTAAGAATAGTAATTGGGCTCACACATTTTATAGTCAATTTTGAAAATGCTTTGAGGTCTTGATTCTGTCATCCTTTTTCTTTTTTATCCTTTGTGAGCAGAAATACTTATTTCTAAGTATTATAGTTATTAATACATTGCGAGATCATTTCCCTGGAACTAGATCTATGTTCTATATCTGAAGTTTGTTCCTTGAAAAAGGTTTCGAGTTTTCTTCTGTTGGGCACATGCAGATACCTCATACCATAGATAAACCATAATCACAGTTATCTTAGAATAAGAATTAAGGCTATTTTATTTGGGGGCTAGCACAGAGCCTTTCACCTTGCTTGGATCTGCAATCAATTTTCATCAAAGCAGTAGACAAGAGACTCATTGCATTGGGTAAATCCACTGGACAAGACCTCTTGAAAGCCCTGGAATGGAAGGAGGTTTTGATGACTATGATGTGCTTAATCCAAGCCATGATGCTCTCAGTCAACTCATATACACGTGAAAATTAGACACTGATTGAGTAAGAAAGACCAAAAGAGAAATGATGCATTTGAATTACTGTCCTGCAAAGAATGTTGACAGTACAATGAATTCCCAAAAGGACAGACAAATCTCTCCAGGTAGAAGAATCATCAGAAAGCTCTTTAGAAGCTTAAAGGTGAAGCTTTGTTTCACTTTCTTACATGGTCTCAGGAGAAACCGGTTGCCAGAGAAGGACATCATGCATGGTAAAATGGCGTGCCATTAAAAAAGAGCAAGAGGCTCAGCAAGATGGATCCAAACAGTGGCTACATGGATGGGCTCAAACATAAGAAGAGCTGAGTGGATGGAATATGACCCTGACGTGTGTTATTCTGTTGTACATGCAGTCATGATGAGTCAGAAATGTTTGGACACCATCAACAACCATGGAGAGCAAATAGTTAGTATGAAGCTGATCACCAAAATTAGCCTAGACAAGTTTGTGGTAGAAATTTTTATGAGACATTTATTTCAAAGGGGTTCATTTATTTAAAACCAATCAGATCTTTTATACATGTGAAGTAAGCCTGAATTTTTCCAAATATCTTCCCCATAAGTTGTCAGGAATACTACTAGAGACTTTCTGAAAATGGACTTACTCAGAGTAGGGACAAGGTCCAACAAGGGTGAAGCTAATACACTGTAATTTTCGGTCTCTTCTGTCCAAAACAAGAATGAAGTTGCCACTTACTTTTATGTCCCAGACTGCAGGAGGACTTCTTGCTATTGTTGTTATTTACCAAATATTTAAAAGTGTTTTTTTCTGAGTGAGCATGTGTAAGAAGGATTACAAACTTTGTTTTGAGGTATCTCTTCTAAAACCTGTCCTTGTGAAGAGATACAGTGGAATCGAAGAGATGTCATCTAAACAGCAGGTTTCAGCTACAAATAAGCTAAAATGTGATAATACACACAGAGACTAATATTGGAGCCCTATGTTCTTAATTGTGAAGTGGCTAAATAACTTTATTTGGTGATCCTATGAGTAAATAGGGGATTTCATAACAGTGGAAAATACTCAAGGCATGTCAAATGATGATGAGGATCGCATTATTTGGCTGAAGTAACTTAATGATGAAATCTAATTGGCAAGTAGAAATAGTATAAGTGTAAATGGTTGTGGATATGGAACTAGTTCAAGTTTTTCTGCACAGAAGGTTTTATGAAAAACCCAGAGGGAGCAGTATCAGTAAGTTATCATCACATTCAAGAACTGTAAAATCCAATGGGAAAGATAACATAGTTTAAAGGGTGCTTTAAAGGTTATTTATAATCCACTTTGCTCCAAAATATGTACATTTTAGTTAGTATGTTCATTTTCACTCCTTTTACTTACTTGGCCTTGCTAAAATATTTCCAGATATAAATCTTGGCCAGAAGGACAGCTCAAAAATAAAGCTTACTGATTATTCTCTAAACAATGGGTCCATTTATATGTGCTGTGTCTTTGGTTCAAAAGCACAATCTATTTATTTCACAGATGTTAGATACTCCCCCTAGCCTGGGCATGTTCATTTTCAGAGCGTCTCTTGCCACTTCGACTCCATTTGGTGAGTATGCAGGATTCAGACTCATTAAGCCGACATAAGAGATGTGATTAGTCTTAACAAAATGACCCCTTTCAATGATCTCAACGAGGAAATCATGCCAGACCATCACTCATCAAAGTCACATTCTTGTTTTCCTTCGCTCATGGAATATGCAAAGGATATACCCACATGTATTGGGTAGATCTGATATTTCAAAGCCTGCTCACAGGCTTGCACACTAACAATAAGCTTCAGCTCCAGGTTGACAGCTTACAGGTAGTCTTTTATTTTCCAAAGCAAATTTGAAAATTAGCAAATTAAATCACCATGTTGTTTACATGGTACAGAAGGAGCTTGTTTAGGATGTTCTTTTTCCCTAATGCATAAAAATATTCCAATAGAAAGAAGAGCACCAAAATCTGCAAGTTCTCTGCTGCTGGCAGAATGCCAGCTCTTCCATATGAAGAGATCACAGACTGTAAATATCACGTGATAAAGTGATAGCTCCCTTTTAAATAGGAGGGCTTGATTGCAGTTTTATGAAGCAGTAAAACCCTGCAAGCATTGCCGGTGATATTTGTGGGGTACAGGGTCATTTTTATCTTTCAGGCTTTAAATTACAAGATCAAAAGGGAGTAACTTCATAAAAATTCCAATCTCCCTTCCCTGGGTACACCAGCATCATAGGATGTTGTAGCTATCCAATGGTGAAATGCTGTCTGTAAATATTTTGTACTCATCACCCAGCCTAGACAGGTTTTCACCATTATTAGAAAACAAGCCATTTGGAGATTAAAGTAAAACACTCATGCCAACAATGTAAGTTATATGGGCCATTGTGTATACTATTGTGTTGCCAATGCTTTCTAATAAATGGAGAGACATGGAAATCATGAAAGGAATCCATATTACATATGCACCTTTCATATCATATT
Source organism: Nesogale talazaci (assembly GCA_004026705.1). Classification (NCBI taxonomy): domain Eukaryota; kingdom Metazoa; phylum Chordata; class Mammalia; order Afrosoricida; family Tenrecidae; genus Nesogale; species Nesogale talazaci. The sequence continues at coordinate 98,711 of PVJH01004189.1, forward strand.
TACAGAGCCCAAAATATTTAGTTTAGCATGCTGGTTGCTAAATTAATTTGCATGGTTTCATGGTGAAGATTTCATTTTTTAAAATATTAAAAATAAACACACCAATTCACACTTATAAATACTATCAAAGCTATTCAGAAACTCTTTCTTGGATGTTAAATGAGCATTTAATTTGTAGTGAGAATAGGTATGAAATTATAATATAGCAAAGAAATTATGTGCCACTATAGCTCATAATTTGATGACTCTACCTATTTCTACTACTAAATTAAGTTAAGCTCCTAGCTATGAATTTCCTTGAATCTTATTCTGCATTATTGGAAGCAGTTTGTTTAAATACAAAGAGCCATTTCCCATGACTCATAATCACTACCAGGAAAGCTAATTCCTGTGATCACATGTACTTTCCACAACCATGTGTTTCTTTTCTCCTAGCCAAGCTGCAAGCAGATCCTTGTTTCAACTATTCCCAACTTTCCTATCTCTCTACGTATTTCTTCTAAGTATTATGTTAGCTATATAATTTCTTGTCCACTTGAGGGTATTAAGAGTGACAGGAATCTAGACTGTCAGTCATGACACAGCCTGATGATACCTCCTTGTGGGCAAGGTCTTCTCCAGGTAATTCTGGGAACTTCTCTTTCCCTCCCTTCATTTTCCTGTTGACCAGCAATGGACAGTCTTTCTGAAGCCTACAAGAGCTCTCTTTCATTGCTTCATCTTCCCATTGACTACACACAATGAGCTATGTGGAGACCTGTGCCCGGCATATGATGCTTCCACTGTGATCTTCCAGAATCCTTCACCATTGCAAGTGGCTGCATGCATCTGAGAGATATTTATGGAATATCATTCATAAGGACTAATATCAGATTTATGGACTTGATCTTAGATTGGGTTTTGATGTTTTCTTGATACACAACTACCCTTTGATATAGAAATATTTCTTATACATATTTGAGTGTCCCTGGATTTGTTTTCTAGTCAATCCAGTCCAACATAAGCATATTTGGGCTCCTTTACATTTTTTACAAACACAATATTTTAATAATCTTTTTAATTACTACTTATACCTGCTGCTTAGATACGGTCCAATTTCCCTAAACTTTCAAAATGATAATTTCCTGCTGTTATTTTCTTATTAAATCATTTTATTGGGGGCTCATACATCACTTTTTACAATGCATAAATAAACATACTGTGGCAGGCACCTTCACATGTCTGCTGACAACATCATTCTCCAATCATCCGCCTTTTCCCCTGAGCCTCTAGTATCGGGTTTCCATCCCTTCCCCACTTCCCCTGCTCTTTCCTTCTCACCAACCCTCAATATTCTATAAACTATTATTGTTCTGTTATATCTCACACTGCCCGATCTCTCCCCCCAACCCACTCCCCTGATGCCCATCCCACTAATAGGAACTTATATGTATATCCTTGCAGTTGGTTCTGTCCCTCCACCCCACCTTCTCTCTACCCTTCCAGCAGCTCCAATCAACTACTGGCCTGAAGGGGCTCATCCATCCTGGTTTCCCCATATCTCCAGGTCCTCTCTCCACCAGTGTGCTTTCTCCAGTCCATCTGGATTTGTAAGCTAGAGTTGGGACCATGATATTTGGTGGGGAGAAGGCTTCAGGAACTAGAGGAAACTTGTAAGCATCATCACTGCCTGGCTGCCCCTGGACTGGTCTGTCTCCTCCCTGTGACTCCATTGTAAAGGGGTAACCAATTAACCACCAGTGGGTCTTAGGTTCCCACCCAGCTCTTCCCCCCATTCACAATGATGTGATTCTTGCTCTTTGATATGCAATACCTGCACCCTTCGGCCCCTCTAGATCACACATGCTGGTATGATTCTTCCATGTGGACTTTGCTGTTTCTGTGCTGAATGGCAACTCGATTATCTCCAAGTTTTTGAGACGCCATACATTCAATCATTTGGTAGCTGAGCACCATCGTTTCTTCTACTCTGCATGCCTCTGTATCCATTTGTGTTCAGCAATGTTGGGAGTCAATTAGTCCATTGATTTTGATTACTGTCCTTTGATGTCTGATACCTGATTGTTTCAGCACCTCATGATCGCACAGGCACATCTGCTTTCTTCACCACTCTTGCTCATGTTCCCACATGTCCTCAGTGGGCACCTTGGGAATGTGTGCACACAGCAATATGGTTGTTTTTTCCCCGTTTGATGTCTATTGCTTAGACCTTTCTCCACCATGTGGCCACGCTGACTGTGTGCTTCTTCTATGAGGGTGGGGTCTCTTTTCAAGTAAATGGTTTATTATTTATCTTCAGGCTTTTAAGACCTCAGATATATCCTTTGATAACTGGGCACTATCAGCTTTATTCAACACATTTGCTTGTACACCCATTTTACTTCAGTGATTGTGTTGGGCCAGTGAGCCTCGAGGAATGCCAGATTCATAGAACAAAGTGTTCTTGCATTGAGGGAGCACCAGGGAGAGGGTCCAAGGTCCACTTGCTACCATAGTATTGACCTATAGATATGTTCTTAAATTTATTCCCACCTTATAATAGATAATTGTATTTTTGTATGGACATACCTATGTGTTTAGACCTCTGTAAGTGCCCTTTGCCTTCTAGCTCTTTCCTCTATTTCCTTCCATCTCCCTCATGTTTCACCATCATTTTTCACCTTAACTGACGTTTCAGTGTTTCCTCACAGAATCATTGTCCTTGCTTAATCCTGACCAGACCTCCCACATCCTCCTTCCCATCGATTTCAGACCACTTGTTGCTCCCCCTCCCCAGTTCATGTACTTGTCCACACCCCCTTCTCCTTCCCACTCTCATGCCCCCCAGGAATCATTGTTTGTCCAGTCCTTTCTCTGGCTCATTGGGTCTCCAGGAGGATGTATTCCTCTGAGCATTCATGTGTCGGTGTGGAGCTTGGACCAGATCTCTTCCTTGCTTCTTGTCTTTGTTCCATTTCTAGGGATGGAGTCCATCTGACTCTGGTTGCGTCCTGCTCTGTAGCTCTCTCTCTTTTTGCGTCCTGCCTTGCGTCCATGCTGTCCTCATGGTTGGGTGCTTCGTGGTAAGAATTGCTTACCCATTCCGGTACCTTTTACTTTTGAAAGGATAAAATAAAATAAAGTAAAGCCCTATGTCCTTATTGACTCCATCCCCTCATCCTTCTCCCATTGCTGTGTTGCACCTAGCATGTACCTGCCTGGGTTTGGTCCTCTCTCCGCCCCTTACCCTACATCTTGTACCAACTGTTATGGTATAGAAGACTTCTCTTTTGGTCACCCCTTTACAGGGGATTCACGGGGAGGAGACAGACCAGTAAGGGGCAGCCAGACAGTGATGATGCATTCACATTTCCCCTAGTTCCTGAAGCCTTCCTTCCCCCAACCATCATGGTCACAACTCTACCTTACAAATCCAGATGGACTGGAGAAGGTACACTTGTAGAGAGAGGACCTGGAGATATGGGGAAACCAGGATGGATGAGCCCCTTCGGACCAGTGGTTAGTTTGGAGCTGATGGAGGGGTAGAAAGGAGGTGGGGTGGAGGGACGGAACCAACTGCAAGGATATACATATAAGCTCCTATTTGTGGGATGGGCATCAGGGGAGTGGGCTGGGGGAGAGGTTGGGCAGTGTAAGATATGACAGAACAATAATAGTTTATATAGTATTGAGGGTTGGTGGGAAGGAGAGAGCAGGGGAAGGGGGAAGGGATGGAAAAGACAATTCTAGGGGCTCAGAGGAAAAGGCGGATGATTGAAGAATGATGATAGTAGCAGACATGTGAAAGTGCCTGCCACAGTATGTTTATTTATGTATTGTAAAAAGTGATGTATGAGCCCCCAATAAAATGATTTAATAAAAAAAATCTTAACTAAAAAAAAATAAGTCTTCTCTTTTATACTCACCATGTTGTTTCTACTTACCTCAGGGGACTCATGCAGTACTTACCACAAACCCTCAGGACCATTAGCAAGAGGATTGGGGAAAATCTAAGAACCTTGACCCAGGGAATACAAAGGCTAACTGCAATAGGACAGGGTACTAATGCAGGGGAAGCTGAAATTGACAAATGGGACTTACTAAGAATAAAACACATGTGTGCATCAAAAGACTTTACTAAGAGGGTAGCCAGGCAACCCACAGACGGGAAGAGGATTTTTAGCAATGATACAACAGACAAAGGGCTTATTACAAAAATCTACAATACCGTCGTTTCCTGCCAGAGGATGAAAACAGATATCACTTTGAGAAATGGGAAAAAGAACTGAAGAGAAGTGTCACTAGCGGGGAGGTCCATATGGCCAATAAACATATGAGAAAATGCTCCTATTCACTAGCCATCAGAGAAATGCAAATCAAAACAACCATGAGATATCCTCTAACACCCTTGAGGCTAGCCCAGATCAGAAAATCAGTGTGCAACAAATGTTGGAGGGAATGTGGTGAAATAGGAACACTTCTACATTGGTGGTGGTCATGTAGATATGTACAGCCGCTATGGAAAGCAGTCTGGTGACACTTAATGAAATTGGAAGTTGAACTACCCTATGATCCAGCTATTCCACTCTTGGGTATATACCCAGAAGTGACAAGAAATAAACCACAGCCAGTAGTATGTACACCAGTATTCATTGCAGCACAATTCATGATTGCAAAGAGTTGGAAGCAATCTAAATTTCCATCAGTAGATGAATGGATTAACAAATTCTGGCACATATACACAATGGAATACTATGTCTCTCTCAAGAACTCTGATGAGCACATGAAGCACATCTCTGCATGGGAAGAACTGGAGGGAATTATGCTAAGCAAAACCAGTCAAGCACAAAAGGATAAGTACTGCATGAGCCTCCTGCTGTTATGTTTAAGCAAACAAACAAATGTGCTCTTGTCTATGTCCCTTCTTAAATTATCTGTTCAGCATACAATTTGAAGAAGTATGGTGAAAGAATACAAAATACAGACACACCTTAATTTAAACTACTTCTTATCCCTTTGTTCTTTTGAACATCTGTCTCTTAGTCTATGTATTTCCGTCTGAGTACAATTAAATGTTCTGGAATGCCGATTCTTTGCAAAGTTTATTATGTTCCACACAGTCTAATTCCTTTTCATACTCAAAAATCACAAGTGAGTATATTTTTGGTGTTCTTGCCTTTCAACCAAGATCCAACTGGCATCAGTAATTATATCCCTCATTCTGTGTCCTCTTCTGAATTTCTGTAAGTTCCATATAAATATTGCTAAAATCTCATTTGAATTATCCTGAGTACAATTTTACTTGTGTGTTATATAATTTATATCACTTGGTAATTCCATCTGTCTGCTGGAATGTCTGTCTTTAGAATAGTCACACATCTGAATCCCCTCTAGTCCATTGTTCAGGCAGCTCTCTTCCAAATTTGTGAGCACAGATGAAGTCTCATCAAATTGTTGGAACATTTCAATTGGAATACCAGTGGTTTCTGGAGCAAGTATTCTCTGATATCTTTAGTACAACTTGTGCTTCTTCTTTCAATATCAGTGGTTATTAATTATCTGGTACTTCCTGAGATGGTTGAACATAGACTACTTCACTTGGTCTCATGATTCTGTATTCATTTCTTCCTTTAGAAGCTTCTGCATCATTCATTATTTTTACCACAAATTCCTTTAGTATTGCAACTTAAGTCTTCAATTATGTCTTAAGTTCTTTCCTTTTGAGAAACATTGGATGTGTTCTTTCTTTTTGTATTCTAAATCAAAGATTTTGTACATTCCATTGCAGTCATTTACTTTGCTTCTCAAGCTGCTGCCTAAAATGTTCTGTTCAGTTCTTTTATTTCATTTCTTTCAATAACTTTATTTTTCTTTGCTCAACAGCAATTTGCAGCACTAGATATTGGAAAATTCCTGATCTTTCTCTCCACTCACCTCATCTATTTCCATTCAGAGGGGAGAGAAAAAATCAATGATCCATTTCCTGTGATTCTATTCTCTGATGGATAGAATAAAATACCAATGTTATATTTATATAAATCAAGGACATACTATTTAAGTCACCCAGAACCACTAATACTACTCATCAATATCACTAAATGATTTATTCATCTCCACTTCATAGCCCCATTGTTCAAATTGCCTGTCTAGTATTTCTTTTATTAAAACATTTTATCTACTTCTTATCACATCTTGATTCCAACATTTGATATTAACTTTATTTCAAGCAACATTCTTCTTAATTATTGTTTTCCTCTTCCTTTCCATTTAATCATCTGTGCCTAATTTCCTCCTAAACTTAGTAAAGACATTTCATAGTCGATCAGAAACTGACAATTATTCGGTTCTATTTTTCCCTTTGTCCATGAAGTCTTCTGTTGTAAAATTTTAAATATGTATCTATCTATCTTATTGTCTGTAAACATATTAAAAGATGCTTTACTTAAATGTTTTTTTCCCAAATTTCTGTCTTGATATAATCAGATTTTGATCTTATTTTCCCTTCACTTACATACACCTCGGGAAACTACCTTAGAAAATCACTGTTTCATTCACATCAGATCTGCTCTCTACGTGCTCATCTATATCGCACACCTACGGCCTTATTCACTGTCATCAAGTTGATTTCAACTTACAGAGGCCCTCCAAGGACAGAGTAGAATTGCCTCAAAGGGTTTCTAAACAAATCTTCACCCAACTGCACTGCAATGCCACATATTTCTGAGCATTTTAAGCACTCAGTCACCAGCTTCTTGACAAACTACCTAAAAATTGTTAGTACATACACACACACACAAAGACACACACAATCCTGTTCAAGAAGCACTAATGTTGATCACAATAAGCAATAACTAAGTAATATGTCTTAGTAAATAAATGCCATTCAATGAAGATTTTAAAAAATGAGTCATCAAAATATCTTCATAAGGATATGTATAACTCACTAAAACAAAGTACATTTGTTATCATTTAACCTTTAATACTCTAAATTTTAAAATATTTTAAATATAGTTCTCTAACATATTGATAAATATTTCCCCATAAAGGGTCAAAATATATATAGTCATATTTAAATGGGATCAGAAAATGACCCATTTTTTTGCTATTAATAACAATTATTTTTTAAATTTTACTTTTATTGTTTTGCCAATTGACAGATTAACCTTTTCAACCTACTAAGGCTGAAAAATATTTCAAAGTAATATCTCTCTTTTCAGACAAACACACAAAATAGGACTTAGTTCTTGATTTCAAAATTTACTAGCAAGTAGCATTAAACTAGATACTATGAGGCCATCTATACAGGTAAGTGAGCAATAACCAAGTTTACAAATTTACCCATTCAATGAAGGTAAATTGACTTTTGATAAAGGTACACAAGCCATTTAATGGTGGAACACATGCTCTTTAAAACAAATTATGTTGGAACAGTTGGATGTGAAATAATAAAGTTGGAATTAACTATTATCAAATGTGAAAAAATAAATAAATGGAATTTTAAAGCTAATTGTAAGAATAAGAATTATAAAAATATTGCAGTAAACATAGAAGAAATATATCTTACCTCAAAAAAATTAAAAAATTTGTACTGCAAAATTATGAGCAAGAAGGTGAAAACACAACTTACAGATGGGAGAAAACTTTTGTGAATCATTTATCTGACTACTGAATGTTATTCAAATTATATAGAAAATTCTTACAATTCAAGAAAAAAATAAAATCTCAATTTTAAAAATGGGAAAAATATGCAAAAGAAAATTTCTTGAAACTGGTATGTAAATGGATAATAAACGCATAAAACTATGTTCAAAAATATTAGTGTTTAAGAAAATAAAAATCACAACCACAATGAGATACTACTTCATAACTACTAAGATGGCAATACTAAAAACTGGAGATAATAACAAGTGTTGGTGAAGATGTGGAGAAATTAGAGCTTTGGGGACCCAAAAGACCAGCTTCTCTTCCATTGAACAAATTCTAACTCAGTGATATTATGAATTATCTCTTTGTCTGTACATCTTTATGGAGCAGATAGTCTTAGAGTGTCTAGTGAATTTATACTGCCAATCTTGTAGTTAGCAGTCTGAGTTTGGTAGCGCTTCAAAAATGAAAATATACTCCCCATATCAAAGCACACTCACTGCCATCAAGTTAATATTACCTGACACTGACCACCTTTCTGGGTTTCCAAGACTGTAACTGTTAGCGGAGATGAAAGCAAGATCTTTCTCTTGAAGAGCTAGTGATGGCTTTGAACTGCCAATCATGTAGTTTTTTCCCACTGAGTAACTACTACATAACCAGACCATAAGATCCAATAATTTTATATATAGGTACTGTTTTATTATGAGTTTCTCTAACCCCCCCAATAATGTAAATATGTATATGTATACACACATAAACACACAAGTCTAGACACAGGCTGTAATTTTAAATGGACTTGTATTGGTCATTGTATTTCAGACTGCTCTATAGTTTACTTTGTTGAGTGAGAACAATAAATTCAAGAGATATGGATTTGAGTTTCTCATGAAAAAACCAAACAACCCCAACCAAACATGTTACTTTCTGTTTTTTTTGGGGGGGGCGCATCACTGCCCTCTGGTGGTGGGAGTAGGAGGCCCAGCCTTTGCTCCTGTGGAGCTGGAATTGAACCTCCATCCCAGTGGGCTGCAGTCCCATGCACAACCACTACGCCACTGGGGCTCAGCCCTAATATAACATTTGTGATGTTCACTATCCTAACTGATCACTGAAGTTGAAATGAGTCCATAATCCAACGTGGTAAAGACTTTCATACATTTATAATAAAATTTAGTTAATACAAGCATTATTCATATTTACCCATCAACAATTTAAGTCAGTGATGAAGACATTGAGTAGTCTAACACCTTTCTTCAGTATTAAATTAATCAAATATGCAAAAATGCAACAGAAACAAGGAAGGTTTAGTAATTGGAAAATATATAGCTGTGGTTATAAAAATGAAAGTGGAAATTGCATAACAGAATTCTACAAGACCACCAATTTCTTCATTGATAACGTCCCCTAGCCCCCAACCCAGTCAAACCAACATAAATGAAACAAGACAGGTGGACATCACCATATGGACTACACAGAAACCAAATTGACAACATCTGTAAGAATAGATAATGGAAAAGCTGTATAATAAGCAGCTGAAGTTCAAGTTAATAATTGAAAAAATTAAATGAAATCCTGGAGAGCATCTAAATATGCCATCTCGAGTATTTTCACTTTAACTTACAGAACATCCCAAGAACTGATGCACCGAACATTTATGATAGAAGAACTTAATAAGATAGAAACATTACATTACACAACATTTTGTACATTACCATTAAAAAATACATGAATAAAGAAAATTACCTTCCAAAGGAAAAGGATGAAAGAAAGAAAAGACCAAGGTGGATGTTAGAAGAGATTCTGAAAATTGCTCTGGAAAATAGCTAAAGCAAGTGAAAGAAGTAATGAAATAAAGAGCTGAACAAATATTTCCATGAATAGCTCAAGAAGATAAAGTATTATAACAAAATGTTCAAATACCTAGAGAAAGATAAACAAAACAAGTAAAGGTTATGTTCAGCATCTATCATGTTGAAAGATATGAAGAAAAAAAATTCATGTCTTAAGTTGCTACATTGAAAGATTCCATTACTAAATAATAAAAAAATGCAGGAAGTATCAAAAGAAAGTAGAAGGAATTTACAGGGTTATTATATCAAAAAGAATTAGTAAAATTTCAACCATTTCAAGAAATAATATATAATCAAGAACTGATGGTATGGAAGAAAGAAGTCCAAGCTGCACTACAGGCATTCATAAAACACTTTCAGGAATTGATAGAATATAAATTGAAATATTTTATTATGTTGATTAAGCATAGAAAACATTCATTAGGACATGGCAAGAAATTTGTAAGGCAAGTATCTTCCCAATCAAAGGTACAGAATTACAATACCAAGAAGAACTAGTCGACATACAACTTCAGTAGATACAATATGGTTGAAAATTAATTTACTGAAGGAAAAAGTCCACATTTTAAGAATTAGCAAAAATTAAAAGACCAGCCAATGAGGGAAGATAGCAACTTGACCCACAGACAGGAAAAAATATTTCACTCATTCCAAAGAAAGATAGCCTAACCAAAAATGGAAATTATCAAAAATATTATCAATGTCACATGCAATTGAAATTTTCCTGAAATTATTTTTAAATCATTGCAGCATTCATGGACAAGGTGCCAGTATTAAGATTAATGTGTGCCTTATGCAAGGCAGGGTATTTTTATTCCCCTCATACATGAGAAGGTGGAACAGTGAATAAGGAAAAACTGATCCTTTAAAATTATGCTGCTGGTTAAGAATATTAAAAGTACCATCAATGGCTAAAATGAAGCAAATCTTTCTTGGAAGAAGTCCACCCAAAATACTCCTTAGAACATAGGATAGCAAGTGTTCTGTGGAGTTTTTTTCTTTCACATATTTTAGATGTGCTATCAGAATGCACAAGTGCCTCGAAGATGACAGCATGAGTAGAAAACTAGAAACTCATGGAAAAAGGAAAATATTTAAATTAGGTGGATTGACACAGTGACTGCAACAATGAGCTCAAATAAAACAACAACAATATGGAGTATAGGACAGGACTGGGCAGTGTTTTGCTCTCTTCAAAATGTTTTGTTACTATATATTAAAAACAATGAATCTTGTATTTAAATAAAGTTATCAAAAAAAATTTTTCAAAAACTATTAGAATTGGATAATAAGGGGCTGAGCCCTAGTGGCATAGTGGTTGTGCACAGGACTGCGGCCCACTGGGATGGAGGTTCAATTCCAGCAGCGGCTCCACAGGAGCAAAGACTGGGCCTCCTACTCCCACCACCAGAGGGCAGCGAGGCCAAACAAACAAACAAGCAAACAAAAAAGAATTGGATAATAAATACGTTATATTTTTGTAATTAATATTATTTTTGTTTTACTTTATTGTTTTTAAAAATAAATTTCTCTGTCTATGAAAATAATTATTCTTGTTATAAGAAATACACTACATATTTCATGAGTATTTGTGATCTACAAAACTAACTATTAAATGACAGATGTTTCATAATTACCTTATAATTTTCAAATGTTTGACATTTTGGAATATTGTCTAAGATAAATAGTAGTGCCAATGTGGTCATACATTTGTATTTTGTTCTAATAATGTGTACATGAGTATTCTCATTCTTCAATATCTTCAACTCATGGCAAAACAAATGTTTTCCTAATTTTTCTCTCTTTGTGAATTAAAATTCATCCTCATGTCTAATGTTCCTTCCCTCTTATCCTACTCACGTGCTTTCTCCTCACCAAAGAAGAGACATAAATTGCCTTTTTGGAGAATTAGGAAGAAGGAATGGACAAATCTGCTGAAGCTCCTCTTGAGTTCTTTATTGGAATCTTCTTATTCATGAAGAAGTATATTTTGATTTGCTTTCCACTGTATAAGACATGACTCACTTGCTGAGCCCTGGTGGCATAGTGGTTGTGCGCAGGACTGCAGGACTACTGGGATGGAGGTTCAATTCCAGCAGCGGCTCCACAGGAGCAAACGCTGGGCCTCCTACTCCCACCACCAGAGGGCAGTGATGCCAAAAACAAAAAAACAAAACAAAAAAAGATATGACTCATTCAATATGTGCAAATATTTAGAAGGTAAATTTTATTGCCAGAATTAAATATTATAAAGTATATTGTCACTGTACATCAAAACAATATAATTCTATCTATTTATATTTATCCCAAGACTGAATACAAATTAACATTTTAATTCAATTCATAACAACTTATATATGAATGCTCATTAACATTACTAGCCCAAAGTGAAAAATTACACAAATGTCCATGTACTAAGGGACTCTTTATATCTGTATCTCATTTGTTTGCAGGACTGATGATTAATAAATATTTCTACACTGAATAACAAATGATACTGCAATTTATGAGGCCACTCATCCCCCTCTCCACACCTCAAAAATGAAAGGCTTATTTAATTGCAAATACAGTTAATCAATGAGATTGAATTTGTTTTGAGGGTTGGAGGGTAAAGGTGGGCATTGGGTTACTGTACCTAAAGAGTGAGTCCATTGTTAGATGTAAGGAATGATAATGTTAACAGAAGATGTATATGAGCTATTAGAAAGTAGACTGTGATTGCTAATTAAAGGGCCCTTTCCATTCTATTTATTCTAAAGTTAAATACCACCATCTATCTATCTGATTGTCATAGGACAGTGGCTCCTACATTACTGTGATGTTAACAGCTAGGCTACTGGTATTTCAAATACTAGACGAGTCACCAAAGGCATTGGACTATGTTAATTGGACTGCCTTGAGAATGGGATTTCCAGACACTTCATTGTATTCATGAGGAATCTATATGTGGATCAAGGGGTTTTGTGGTATCAGAACAATGGTTAGTATCAGGAAAAGTGTGTGACAGGGTTATATCCTCTCGCCATACTTATTCAATATGTATGCTGATAAAATTAATCAAAGAGGCTGATTTATATGAGGAAGAATAGCATTGGGGTTGGAAGAAATCTTATATCCTGCAATATGAAGATGACACATCTTGTTTACTGAAAATGAAAATGATTTGAAGAACTGGCAATGCAAATCAAGAATTTAAGCTTCTAGTATAGATTGTAATTCAATGGAAGGAAAACCCAAATCCTCACAATTGGTCCAATAGGTAAGAAGATACATGGAGAAAATTTGAAGCTGTCAAGAATTTCTTCCTATTTGGATCTATAGTCCAGGCTTACGGATGCAAAAGTCAGGAGATTGAAGCATGCATTACAATGTAAAAATATGCTGCACAGCACCTCTCTATAGTGTGGAAACCCCAGAATATTAATTGGAGGATTACTGTAAGCCTGATCTGAGCTGTGGTATACCCAATCTCTTCATATGCATGTGGACGCTTGACATTGAATAAGGAGAAGAATATGTGATATATCTGAATTATGGTGCTTTAGAAGAATTTTGAAAGCTCCATGGAATTCCTAAAGAATGAAGAAGGCTTTCTTGAAGAAGTGAATGGTGAGACTTGATCTCATGTACTTTGTACATCTTATCAGGAGAGACAAGTTTTTGGAAAAGGACAGCGTTCTTGGTAAAGTATGAGTGTAGTGATCATAGGTAGTCTCTTCAAAATGAATTGGCATTGGCTCATATAACAATTTGAAGATGGTACCAGACCCGACAGCATTTGGTTCTGTTGTTTATGTGATTCAAAAATGAGTCAATGAAAGCTAACAAAATTTGGGAATATCTTCCATCACTCAGTGGTCAGTTTGTCTCATTAAGAATTCAGACAGGTTTTTGTGATGCAGGAAGCATCCCTATTCCAAATACTATCAATGTCAACTGTGGCAGAGTTGTTTCAGTGGAGCCTCTACACTAAGACCAAAGAGAAGTAATCTCTTTAGTAATCTACTGGTATTCTCTAGTAATCTACTTCTGGAAAAGCTGACCAAGGAAAACCTTATGAATAACAATGGCACTTTATTTTACCTTGTGCTGAAATAAGAACCCCTCAGGATAGAAGGCATTAAAAATTCAACTGTTTAAGACCTATTTTCTCAAAATAGAGTCTGCTTAACACATGGACAGAGGGAAGCTGTAAAAACCTTAAATTTCTAATGTAGCATGATTCAAATGAGAAGAAACAGCTAAAAATATCTATTAATAACTATACTTTGCAATATTGAGGATGGTGGGACTTCCTCATGTGTACTTACGTCATGCTGTCAGAAGGGACCTTTCCCAAGAAAAGGACATCAGTTTGGAAGTGTATTTTTGTTGCTTAGTGCCTTTGAATCCATTCTAATCCTTAGCAACCTTTTATGCACACCACAAGGAAACCCTGTCCTGCCCTGAGTCATCCCCAAAATTGTGCCAGTGCTTGGGCCCATTGATGTAGCTACTGCATCAATCCATCTTCTTGAGAGACTTCCTCTTTTCTTCCCCAATTCAATTTCATTAATTATATAGCTTCATGGATGTAAAATTCTCTTATCATACACTTCCATAGTTAGTCACTTTTAAAAAGTTGTATATACTTCAGCAAAATCTAACGGTAGTTTATCATCTCCCCCTCCAGCTTTAATTATTTGCTCCTTTTTTTATGTTGCCTGTCTCTTGTAGGTGATGTCCTTCATCTAACATGATGTCCTTGACCGAATACTATAAAGTGTAGGATCAGTGAAACAGAGGAAACTCACTTTGTGAGTCATAAAGATCTAATCATGCACCAAACAAAGGGATATAGAAAATTTAGGAGACTATTATGAAATTGAATTGGAATATAGAACAATTTGAAAAATGTCTTTCTGAAATATTAAAAAAATATTTTGCTTTAGTTGGTGTATTTTCTGAGCAATAAAATGTATATTTCATCTCATCAGATATCTGGGGACATTTCAAATATGATTGATATATTTCCTAAATGGTCACTGCATGGCATTGGCAGTGACAAAAATCCAAATACACTCTATGTAAAAGGCCCACAGAAGTATGGAGGTTGAAAAATGGTTGGATATATAAGATAATAGAAATTTGGGAGATACCTTCAGAAAGTCTCCATGTTTGTCAACAAAATTAAACACTTGACAAAGCAGATTGACTTTGTCAGAAAAGGAAGTCCTACTTCATAGTGGATGCTAGCTCCATTAGAATCAGATCCAGTTTTCCTCCTCAGTCATTTTCTTTTTCTTTCTTCTTGGTGTCTTTTTCCTTTTTTTCCTTTTTATCTTTCTTTTTCTCTTTAATCTTTGGGCATTTTCTTTGGCTATTTTCTGTATCTTTCAACAGCCCATACATAATGATACTAGTTATATTATTTTAATTCAACTGTAAAATTTTGATGTGTTTCTAAGTAACCTCTTGCAAACTGAAGCAAGTATTGTGCTCATGCAGACATGTCCATATGTATCTTCCAGATCAGATATTCCTTCTAAACATTAAACAAACATTTCTGTTTCATGTATATGTTCTACTAACAGATAAAAATCTATTAATATAGGGTCATTTTATCTCCTAAAACTTTCTCTTCTTTTTTATGTATATATTCATTCAAGATATGTGTTTTAGTACACAGTGTTTTGAGAATTATTCTATTTCCTATAGCTATAATATTAACAAAAACTGTTCCAATCCTCATGCATCTTATTTTTGTTTGGAATTATAGAGAACATAAATGAAGCTAGCCATCTAGCAAAAATATTAAAGAGTGTAATGGACCTGGCCCAGAAAACCTGGAGGATGATATCCCCACTCAAAAGAGCTAATGCACAGAGTGGACCTTATGGCTTGTCCCACACAACATCCCTTCCTGACCAATGGCCCTATGGGGGACAATACTGGGGACACGGCAATGGAATCAACTCAGTCTGACCACACCACACTAAGGAAAACACTAATGGCATGCAGCAGGGGGAGCAGAGCAGGAAGGTTCTGAGGGAGTGCCAAGGATAGACTTTGGGGCCAGGACATGGCACACCATCAGACTCCACTGGAGGACACTCTTAGAGGTAAAAAAACAGACCTGAAGCTATTTACAGTTTTTTTCTTTTTATATATTTGTTTATTGTTATTTTTTGTCATTGGTATTTTTGGTGACTATTGACCACCCAGGGACAAGAGATCGAGTGATCCAAAATCAGTGGCAAGTAGAGTGCAAGAGGCCTGGTAGGAATTGATCAAGGGCAATGTAATGAAGAGGAATTACTGAAACCCAAATGAAGGCTGAGCATGATAGTGGGACAAGAAGAAAGTAAAAGGAAATAGAGGAAAGAATTAGGAGGCAAAGGTAAATTATAGAGATCTAAATACAGGCCTGTAATATGTAAATATATATGATGAGGAGGAAATAGATCTTTGTGCATATATTTGTAGGTTTAGTACTAAGGTAGCAGATGGACCTTGGGCCTCCATTCAAGTACATTTCAAATACTTCCTTTAAATTTTGTTATATTAAATTGGCATTCTATGATGCTCACCTTCCTGATGTGATCATTGAAGACAAAGCTGGTGCATAAGCAAATATGGTGATGAAAGCTGATGGTGCCCGACTATCAAAAGATATTTTGTCTGGGATCTTAATACTTGAAAGTAAACAAGTGGCCATGTAGCTCAGGAGCAAAAAAGCCCACATCAAAGAAGCACACCAGTCCGTGTGACCACAAGTTGTAGAAGGGATCAGGTATCAGGCATCAAAGAATAAAAATCATATCATTGTAAATGAAGGCGAATACAGAATGTGGGCCCAAAATCCATCTGTAGGTAACTGAACAACCCCTTCCAGAAGGGTCATAGTGAGAAGAGCCACTAGACTACAATGCAGCAACGATGAAACATACTTTGCTCTAGTTCTTAAATGCTTCCTCCCCCACCAACCCAATCCTCATTATCATGAGCCCAATTCTAGCTTACATAGCTGGCTAAATCAGAGGATGTACACTGGTACACATTGAGAGATTTGAACAGAAATCACGTGAAATACAGGACCAATAATTCTTTCAGGACCAGTGATGAGAGTGGCAATATCAGAGGGTGGAGGAAAGGTAGAGTAGAAAAGGGAAACTGATTATAAGGATTTACATATAACCTTCTCCCTGGGGGTTGGACAACAGAAAAGTGGATGAAGGAAGATATTGGACAATGTAAAACATGGTAAAATAATAATTTATAAATTATTTTCAAGGATTCATGAGGTTAGGGGAACAGGGAGGGAGGGGAAAAATGAGGAGCTGACCAAGGGCTTAACTAGAAAGCAAATGTTTTGAGAATGATGGGGGTAAGAAATGTACAAATGTGCTTGACATACAATGGATGAGTGTATGGAGTGTGATAAGAGTTATATGAGCCCCAAATAAATGACTTAATTTTTTAAAAAGTGGAATGGGTAGTGAAGAAGTTATCACTAGGTAGGAAATAGATCGTCTTAACAGGCCAATTTTTAGATGTTGTGAGAAATAAACTTGTACATTAAAAAAACTCAATAACCTATATGAGAAAGAAAGTGAATCGTCTTACATATATTTTCTATCTTCCTATATTTTCATTTGGCAGAAATTAGAACAGATGAAGTGCACAAGAAGCCTCAAAATTAAGAGAGATAAGCTAGTTAATTAGCAAAGATGGATGGTGTATTAATTATGCATTTGCTGCTAACCACAAAGCACACAATTCAAAACCACCAACTTCTCCAAGGCAGAAAGACAAGGCTTTCTACTCCCTTAAAGAGCTGGTTTCAGAAACTCACAAGGCAGTTCTACCCTGAATTTCTACGAGTTGGCATCAACTAGGTAGTAGTGAGTTAGTTTGTTTTCTTGAGTCATCACAGCATTATTTACAATAATGAAAGAAGGAAAATAAATACCCATCAATGAAAACATGGATAAATAACCTATGGGATACTCTGTACTGCTGTAGTGATAATCCTAAATGTGGGTGAATCTTGTGTAGATTGCAATATCAATCACAGAATGATAAATATTGAATGAAGTCACTGTTGTAAAAAGTAATGGAAAGATTTTCACTCTAAGAGGAACATTTAATGGCTATTATGGTTGAGATTAGGAAGAGGACTAAATTTTCAAAAGAAAAGACATACAAAAGGTTGAATGAAGGGCATTAGCAAAAGGCATTGCGTAGCCTTGGAATGAGTCCTTTGAGTCTTCACGTTATAGTGTCTGGTATATCTTGTCTTTGCGGTCTCAGCCATTTCAGACAGAGATCTCAAATGTGCTCTTTCAAGATCCTTTTGGTTTCTCTCGCCTCTACTTCATCCATGGCTCTGCCTTCTAGCCGGGTAGTTTGCGTGTGTGCTGGTGATATCAGTGAAAAGTTACCAATTCCTTTGGCTAGTGTTATAGTCCATACTCCCAGTGCATAGTCATCCACTGGAGAGTCAGAAGGATGGGGAAGAAGAACCACACCAAGAAATCCCACTACACTAGAGTAGATTTAACAGTTTCATGGGAAAATTCCATTATCTTTTGATCCTATTCTTCCTTGGACTTTTTGAATCCGCTCATACAAAGAATATTAAGAGTAGCAAGATGCAAGATATAATATAAAGGTAAAAATAAAGGATTTTTTCTGTTGAATCAAATGATATCTGACAGGAAAAAAAATCAACAATGGCTTTCCTCAATTTTTTTTGAACTGAATAAATGTTGGTATGATTTAATTGTGTGAGAAAAAATGAAGGAAAACTATTTTGTAGAGAATGATCTTTTGTTAAGTTATGAATTTGTTAAGATTGGCATATCACTTGAAAATACCAATAAAATGCTACATATATAATTAATATGTTAATTCATATGAATGATATACATTTGAAAACACCATTTTAGAGATTATCTCTAGTTCATAAAATGGAACTAAGTTTCCTACATGATACAGAAGATAAGAGAATGGAGATTTTTACCTTGGATGACTTCAAAATTTGTTCAAAGTTTGAAAAAATTACAAATGAGACAGAAACATAATAGATAAAAAGGTATCAAAGAAACAATGAGAATGCATTTTAGGTAAAATATTTTTTAAATGGAATGATCAACTATATTAAATTCTGTGAATAATTAAAATAAGATGGTTTAAAACGTGTTTCTGGATGACTTCTACTTTGAAACAAGAGTATACTAAGCATTCTATCTACTTCCAGCTCCAAGCACTTACAAAACTAGACCACATTACATGAAGCAAATGTTTCAAGATATTGGACATATGAAAGTTATAGCTGTAAACATTTCACCAGTTTCTGTGCTCCTCACTCATGTGCACAAAGAAAGATTGCCCTTTCATATCCCTAGATTTTGGCATAGCCATGTAGCACATTTTGGCCAATGAACTATGTGCTGACATCACTCCCTGATGACAGAAACTATTCCACATTATTAACTTTAGCCCATTCTTCTATTATGAAAGTGAAAGGAAATGTTGTTATGAAGTTTCAAGGAATAAAAATATTGTTACTTGCTTGGAGAATACTTGAAGGAGAGCTACCCTGGGGGCCAAGGGGAAGGGGGCAGGGATGGCAGGGACACAGGTTTATAAAAGTTGGCAGTTCCAAAATTCCTGCTGATTTCTGAACATTCAAAACAAAACAAAAACCTTGTCTGTTTTAATTCATCTTGTCAACATTGAAGTGATCTAAAAGTTATCAAATTCAAAATTTGATACTTGATATTTAGAGCACAGATGCTAAGTGAAGTTCTCCAAGTAAAAGAAGGTGGAAGCCCACTGAGATGTAGCAATTTACTCCTGATGATAAATATTACCGTTGTATAGACTGAAATATTGCCAAATCACTCACTATCACATCTTATTTTATTCAGTTATGTGAAGTGATACATTTGTGGCTTATAAAATACCAGTGGAGGGAAGTGCTTAGAGATAATCTAATAATAATAGCTATCTCTGTGAAGTTTCTACCTAGCACTGAGTTAGGCACTATATAAATATTATTTATATTCACAATGGCCTTGGGATATGGAAATTTTAATTGTCATCATAATGAGACATACGGCCTTGTCAAGATAAACTGTTTAGCAAATGGCAAACTCAAAATTCAAATCCAATTCTGTATGGATACTTTAAAAATTACCCAGACTTAATTTTTTAGATCAACTTTATTAGTTGTACATTGATAGCTTAGGTAATTAGAGTATAATGATTGCAACTTTCAAACTGGTTATAGAGTACTTTAAAGCAGTAGATAGAAAATAACTTGTAATAGTAAGCCTATAAAATTATTTATGAGCAAAAAAATTATTTATGAGCAGCAGATAGAAAAAATAAGTTGTAATAACAAACCTATGAATTTTTCTCTTAATTCATATATACTTTTTATCAAACTTTTTAGCTTGTTAAATTTATTCATTTATTCAAAATAAATTTATTGAGTATTTATTTAGAGTCAGCATATTCTAGGTACTCCTGGGATCATTCATGAACAAGACACAGAAAGATCACCTCCCCCATAAAGCTTACAGTTAAGAAAGTCTGAGACAGAAATTCAATAATCAAAATGAATAAGCACATTATAAAGCAGGATAAAAGAAGAAAATGTCATAGGATCTTTCAATAAATAGAAAAATACGTCAACATTGCAGGCTGGGATGATGTGCCCAATTCAAGTCTCAATATTGGGTTCAGTTGGAAGAGCACTGTGAACAAAATGAACGGCCAATCAATGGTAAACATGGCTGCGTGCTCCAGGAATAGTGGGAAGGTCAGTGTGCCAGTGACGAGTAAGCAACCGTGGGAACTCTAAGAGAGATTGAAGAGCTGCTGAGACCGGGCCTCAAGAGCTCCGCTGGACAAGAATGCACATGGTATTCCTTTGTCCTCGATTTGTCTTACTCTGAGACTCTGGTTTCACTTCTGCCATTTCTTAAGTTTGGATCAGGAAAACAAACTTATTATTTGCTGGTTTCACTGGTTAGATGCATGTTAAAACCCTATTGCTAGAATTATACATCATCACCGTGAAATCTAACTAAAATGGATTACTTTCCCTCTGTAACGTAAAGACCAGAGCAAAAGAACTGGCTTCTCAGTGTCGATTAGATCTGTTGTCTATGTATCTTCTTTGTGAAGATGTTAATTCTTTTTGTTAAAGATGTTCTCACAAAACATATAACTCGCTACTCCAGAAAAGAATTAAACAAACAAAACCTAGCCTAGTAGATGTTTCATTTTTTCAAATTCCTACCACATTACTGTGGAGTTCAATTTACCCTGGTCCTGAGAAGTCATCAAGTACTTGGTAATTGGGAGATTTATAGTACACAACCGAGACTTATCCGACCCAAAAGAAAAACACTCAAACTCATGACCATACATTTGATTAGCTTTTGAAATGCTAACATTTAAAGTTCGTAGAGTAGACTCTCTCAGAAAATATGGAAACAACGGATACACCATCCTTTAATTTTCATTTCAATCAAGCACTGCTTTCCCAATGGGTGATCCTCTCTACTAAAAGTTAGGTTTGGATTTTTTTCTCCTTTATTATAAAAAGAAGTGTGCTGACTTCTCCTTCATGAATAACTGATCATCAGATAAACTCTCAAAGGACACTTCATTGCTTAGCATTTCTGAGTCGAACACAGATTTTAAATCCTGGCTAGATTTTCCCTCTGATTATCTCTGGGAGAAAGAACACACCCAGAGGAGAGTATTAAGTTTGTTCTCTCTTTTTTTACTTGTAATCAAGACTTTTCTTTCCAAATTCATCAGCAGTCCACTGGCCCGGGCCCAGGACTGGCTCATAGGAAACACAAGACTGAAATGGGCAGCAGGAAGCTGTCTTTTTGTGCACTCTCTCAAGGAAAATAAAACAAATTTGGTCATTATGAAGCCCGTGTCACCTCATCACTATGCTGCACTTCTTGACATCCTGCCATTTTTTGAATAGTGAGACCTCTTGCCATTGACAGCCTGCCTTGTCCTAACTTGCGATTAGTATCAGTCACCATGGATACCTGCGTAGAGGACTTGAACGACTCTATTTTTCTATCTGAAAATAGAACAGGAAAGCATTCAGTTTTAGCTAATATTTACTGGGACCTCATTCTGCGCCAGATTTTGTGCGAAACGTGTTTTTGAGTCAAATGATGAAGACAGGGTGCAAAGAGGGAAGCTACTCACGAGTATGGGCAGACTCAGACCTAATGAATTTTCCTTGGATTAAATATTGCCTATATGTATGCTGACAAAATATTCAAAGTGCTAGCGCCAGCATTTGCCCTGTTAGAAGAGGGAAAAAGAAAGTCTTAATAAAATTCATTTCATCTATCTGATTAAGATCAAATGCTAGTTGAAGTTGATTGTTTTATTTGACATTTAAGTATGTGCATTTTTTATTTGAAAATAAGAAGCAATGGCAGGACTGTGCAGCGCATCTGGCAAGTGAGGATTTTAGAAGGAATGAGATGTTATGGACTAAGTGATGACTGGGACGAAGGTGAAGAAAGGAAAGGGCTTCTAACTAGTATTGTCACTACATATAATAACTACTAGAGATTAACACTATATAAGTAAGGAATTTTAAGACATGCATCATAATTGAGTATTTAGTTATTTCTAAAGGTGATTGTTCCCAGCAGTCTCCAAACACCATCTGAATCTTGACATATTGACTGCTAACTAAAGGATGGGCAGTTGGAAACCACCCAATAATTACATGTGAGACAAACCTGGTGATGGAGTCCCCAAAATATTGTACCTAGAAAGCAAAATGCAACCATTTGATTGTGTGGGTTGGCTTTGTAGATGAATAGTATCGAGTCATACTATAGAGAAGTGGAAAATTATGTTTCTGAGCAAGTAATTAACACAACATATGAAAAGCTCATTCAATTTGGTACCTGTTAAACATATGAAATATTTGAGCATCATTTTCAAAAGAAGTGTCAAATTATCCAATGAACAATGTAAGCATGCACTTACTGGCTAATCTGGAGTGAATGGATTCATATCCAAGATTTTGTAGCATGGCTGTGCTGTCTCTGTCTCTCTGTCTCTGTATCTCTTTGTCTCTCTCTTCTTCCACAGCACCTTCCCACATATCCCTGAAATGAATAGAATGTCCAAAGTATTGTTGAAAATAATGTAGCATTATTAAATAAAGATTAGTAAATTAGAACAAGTAACCCTATGCTTATCTTACTTATTAGATAATTCACCCCTTAGAAAAGATTGCTGGATCAAAAACCACAGAACTTCTGCTTAGTGCAGTGTTTTCTTTAAACAGTCATTTTACTGGGAGGTCCTACAAATAACATTCCATAGTTCAATCATATCAAACAATATTGTACAACTTCTACCATAATCAGTTTCAAAACATTGTCTTTCTTCTTGAACTACTCAATATCAGCTCCCCTTTACCCACTCCGTCCCTTACCCTACACATAGGAACCCTTATTTTTCATTTAAGTGTTTTTTGGTGTATCTTACACCATATAATATGTCAATTCACATGCATTTCTGTTGCTCACTCCCCTTGAGTGGGGTTATACAATCATCAATGCACTCAGTGTCCCCTCACTGAATACCCCCCTCTCTTCCCACATCCTTGGGGAAGCATTAATCTTGTTACAGTTTATGAACAGTTACCTTCTTGGCTTTCCTGTTTTGATCTTAATTATATACATGAACACATGCAAATCTAACATGATTAATCAGGTACAACAGATAAAAACTATAAAAGGGAGGGGGTGGGAATATTAAAGGACTAAAGGATAGTTATATGTTTCATCAGTGGTATACTGCACCCTGCATTTAGCATTCATCCAGTGTGATCTTTCTGAAAAGGACTGTCCAATTATCTTACAAGTGAATTTGGGGTCTCCATTATATCCACGTTCCTTTACATCAATTTGGGTGCTTGCATTTGAACTTCTGATACCTCTTCCTCTCAGCACCTCATGATCACAAAGGCTGGTATGCTTCTTCCACATGGGTTTTGTTGCTTCCCTGCTAGATGGCAGTTTGTATAACTACAACCCTTTAGGATCCCAGATACTATACCTTTTAATAGCCAGGTACCATCAATTTTCTTCACTATATATGCTTAGACATTAATTTTATTTTAATGCCACATTGTTAGAACAAACCATTTTTGTACTTAGATAAGAATTAAGTAGAAGTTCAAAGTCCATCTAATTCCTTGTTGTATTTACATTTATATACACACATATAAACAATAACACTTATGTTTATATATTTAAACATTTACCTATATACATATATACCTATATAGATACTATTTTTCTTTCTTCATATTTCCTCTCTTTTTTTCTTTCCTCCTGCCCCACTATCATGTTTACTCCTCATTCATCTTTCAGACACAGTGTGGTGGATCAAGAATGACCAGAAAAACTGCACCCTCCTCACCATCAGTTTTAGAACCATCAGTTTTATTATTCCCCTGTCCAATCCTTATTGCTCACCTCTCACTCCCCCAACCTCACCCCACTGCATCTTCCTCAGCCATAACTCCCAAGAACCATTGGTCTTGTTGCTTTCGCAAGGTAGGTTCCCCTATTCTATGTTGTATAAATAGACTCCAACAGCAACCACAACAAAATTTAAATGAGACACCATGCAAATAGTCCACAATCTAAAAGGGATCTTGACACAGATGAATAATACCTCTCTGTTAAAAAGTAAGAAGGACATGCTAAATTCCATCGGTCCAGACCCTTTTCTTATAGGGTTCTCTATTCCAGCATCCACTTATCTAACAAACCATACAACCTTTTGGTCTTCAGCATTCTTGTCTGAAAGGTGCATATTCTAAAGGCCTCCGTTGTTATTCCTGTAGTTAGGGATGGAGCAGTCCAGTGTTCCCACCACCACCTTCCACCTTTAGACTTTCAGCGCGGCCTTTTTGTGAGTAATCCCAACCAGCTAAATGCTATCTCCCCCGACTCCTCCCACATCAGAAGGTTACCATCAGTTTTCCTCTGCGACTTTATCACTTTGCTCATATCAATGATCTGTTGCATTCCCATCTTGGTTATCATTCATGTGGGTGGGTCTGACAGGCCACTCTTCCTGAACTGCACCTTCAGGGCCACGCTCTGCATTGCTGTCAATAAGGTAGAGGATGTCCAGTCTTGAGCTGATGACAGCCCTACCTTCATCTCTAGGATGAGGTACTTTGAGCAGGAAGATCGCCCTCAAAGATTAGCAATCTGGAGTGGGGTCTATACTCCCCCTTTCTTTCCTGTAGAGATATAAACAATATCTCCCCTTGAGTGGGTTAGAGCCCTGACCACACATTGCTGTATTTCTTCCCCCACCACTTTGTGGGCCCTAAAGGCATGTGATAGAAGGGAGGGGCACCAGGGAGGGAGATCCCTTTCAGCACAGGAGCTAAATTCACCTTTTATTGATGATGTATGAGTCATGAGTTTAGTCTGGCTAAGACCACAGATTGTGTGGTATAGTGCTTGACCTTTTGTGCTTGGCTAACTTCACTTAGCATAATGTATCCTCCAAGGCATTGCCAAAGATGAGGCATTTCGTCTCTTCATCGTTATTTTTTAGGAATGCATATATTCCATTTTGTGTCTACATCAGGGTTTTTTAAATCCATTCATCTATCGATGGAAATTTAGGCTGTTACCATTTTTTTGCAATTGTGCAGTATGAGGTAATGAACATTGGAGAGCAGATATCTGGTCATGATCTGTTTCTTATTTCTTCTGGATATATGTCCAGTAGTGTTATTACTTAGTCGTAAGGTAACTCAATTTCTATCTCTTTTGTGTATCATGAAATCTCTTTAAACCTTGAGGTTTTGTTTCAATGTCTGTGATCGTTGATTGTGTTCTTGTATATGGAGTGAGGTAAGGGTCTTACTTCATTTTTCTGCAGGTCATTTTTCATTTTCCAGCACCATTTGTTAAAAACTGCATCTACTTCTCATTTGATAATTTTGGGACCCTTCCCAAAGATCAGTTTTATATATCCTGTCATTTTTATTTCTAGTTTTGTTTGCTCTTATCCATTGGTCCAAGTATCTATTGTTATACAAGTGGTACGTTATTTAGACAATGGTGACTATATAATAAGTTTTGAAGTCAGGTAATGCAAGCCTTCCCATAGTATTCTTCAATCAGAGGTTTTTTTGTTTTGTTTTGTTTTTACCAATTCTGGACTTCTCCCATTTTCATATATGAAGTTGGTAGTCAGTTTTTCTATTTCTTTGAAAAACGAAACTGGTATTGGGATTGCATTGCACCAATATAGGGCCACAGGTAGCATAATGATTCTTCTACTCCAAAAGCATGGGGCATTCTTCTGTTTGTGAAAGTCCATTTTAGTTTCTTGTGATAGCGTTTTGTGGTTTTCCTTGTCCACATCTTTTGTTATTTTTGGTTAGGTATATCCCTAGCTAATTCAATTTATATTTAGCTATTATGAAGGCCATTACCTTCTTTATTTCTCTTTCTACTATCCCATCAGTTGTATATAGCAATCCAATTGACTTCTACTTGATGATCTCGTATCCTGCCACTCAGCCATATTCCTCTATTGCTTCCAACATTTCTATTGTGGCACCTTGGGATTCCCAATATATAAAATCACATCATCTGCAAATAACAATAATTTCACTTCTTTCCCCATATATACACCTTTGATAGCCTGTCATTGTCTTCTCTTATTAGCTAGGATATTCAAGAAAGTGTTGAATATAAGTGCTGATAAGGGGCCTCCTGTCTAAGCCCCTTTTTCAGTGAGAATGTTTTTGTCTTTTCTTTTTAATTTTATCATCTTATTGGGTGCTCATACATAGTTTTCCATCATACAATACATAATTACATACACTGTGACAAGCACCCCCACTTGCCTGTCCTCATCGATATTCTCCCAACATCTGCCCCTCCACTTGGGCCCTTGATATGGGCCCCTTTTCCTTTCCCCTCCAACCTTTCCCCCCTCCCACCCCAGTCCTCATTACTCTGCAATCATTATTGTTTTGTCATATCTTACACTGCCTGATATCTCCCTCTGCCCACGCATCTGTATGTCTGCCCTCCAGACAGGAGACAGTCTGCAGATGCCCACACCTGGCTTCCTCTCTCCACTCCACACTCCCTCCACCCATCCAGCAACTTCACTCCCACCACTGACCCTGAGGGGTCCATGCACCCCGAGTTCCCTCATTTCCAATTCCTACCTCCACCAGTGCATCTCCTCCAGTCCTGCTGGAACTGGAGGGCAGATTTGGGGTTGTGATGGTTGGCGGGAGGAAACCTTCAGGAAATAGAGGAAGGTTTTATGCTTCATTGCTACCTCACTGGCCCATTTCTCCCCCGTGACCCTGTAAGAGGGTGTCCAATTGCCCACAAGTGGGCTTTGGGTCCCCACCCTGCTCTCCCCCTCATTCTTACTGATTTAATCCTTTTTCTTTTATGTTTAATACCTGCTCCCTTCGACCCCTTGTGATCACAAGGTGGGTGTGCTTCTTCTATGTGGGCTTTGCTGTTTCTGCCCAGGATGGCCACTTGTTCACCTTCTAGCCTTTAAGATCCCAGCTACTTTATTGTTTGTTGACTGGGTGCCATCAGTTTCCTCGGCTCTGTCTGCCTCTGCACTCTTTTGTCCTCAGCAATCATGACAGGATGGTGGGCACTTAACGAAATATTTTTTTTGTTCTTTTATGCCTGATATCTTGGTTCTTTCCACTCCTCATGGTCGCACAGGCAGGTGTGTTTCTTCTTTGGTAGGTCTTATTGCACTGTTTCCTCATCCTCAGGCCTTTGAAGCCTCAGGCATTATGTCTTGATAACCGGGTACCATTAGTGTACTTTTCTATGTTCTGAAAGAGTTTGTGTAGAATTGGTGCCAGCTGTTCCCTGAGTTGACAGTTCCTCTAGAACAGTGATTCTCAACCTATGGATCATGACCTGTTTGGAGGTTGAATGACTTTCACAGGGGTTGCCTATTTCAAAACAGTAGTAAAATTACAGTTATGAAGGAGTAACAAAAATAACTTTATGTTTGAGGTGTCACCACAATATGGGGGACTATATTAAAGGGTCACAGCATAGGCAGGTGGAGAATCAGTTCTTTGGAACCTTATCTATTTCTTTTCTGCTGTGGGTTTGTTGAAGATCTTGACATCTGTGAGATAATCTGAGAAGGGTGTGTTTTCCCAGGTGTTTTTCCATGTCCTTCCAGTTGTTGTTTTCTTTGTAGTACAGTATCTCGTAATATCATGCAATTAGTCTTTTAATTTTATTAGAATCTGTTGTAATGTCCCATTTCATTCTTCATCCTATTTGCTCCTTTCTGTTTTGGGTTTGGTTTGCCAACTCTCTGTCAGTGCTGTTAATCCTGCTGAAAAACTGAGTTGATTTTGTTCCCACTGTTTTCTTGTTTTCCCACTCATGGATCACTGCCCCGATTCTTTTCTTTGGCTTTTAGAATCTTTTGTTAACCCTGTACCAACTCCTGATGGCTTCATGATAAGGTATTGACCCTAGGTCTCTTCCTTCATTGTATGTGCATTTATCACAATAAAGAATCCTCTGAAAAATGCCTTTGATGTATACCATAGGTTTAGGTATATTGTATTCTCATTGGTTTCTAGAAACTTCCCAATCTCATCTCTAATTTGAGCCAATATCTACTCCTTTTGAAGAAGTAAGTTATTCAATCTCCAAGTATTTTCCCTTGGGTTTTTTTATCTTTCTTTCACTAATTTTCAGCTTTATGGGGCGGTGGTCAGAAAAAGAAGGATGAGTGATCTCTATATGTTTGAACTTGCTCAGACTCAATTTGTGTCCCAGGATGTGGTCTATTTTCAAATATGGGCCATGTGAACTTGAAAAAAAATGTGATTTCTTTTTTGTTGTTGAATGGAAAGCTCTGAATATATATATATATATATATCAGGTTTAGTTGTCTAATTATAGAGTCTAATTCTGTGGTCTACTTGTTGAGCTTCTGACTCATTTATCTTTCTCAGGTATATTGAAATTTCCTACTATGATTGTCCATCCTGTGATATCTTTTTTCATATTTTGAAGGATTTGATTGATGCATTGCATGTTTTGATTAGATTTGATTGTTGTATCTCTCGCTGGGTGTGTATATGTTTATTATGCTCCCTGGCTTTTGGTGTACTGGTCCCTTAAGTATTATATCATATGCATACTTACATCTGGCTGTCTTGTACCTTGAGATCAGTTTTGTCATAGGTTAGGATATCAGCTCCTGTCTTAGATTGCCATTTCTTTGGTATACCTTTGCCATCCTTTGATGCTCAAGCTGTTTTTGTGTGTGACCTTGAGATGTGGCTCCTGCAGAAAACATACTGTTGGGTTTTGTTCCCTAACCCAGTGTGCTAGCCTTTGTCTTTTGATGGAGGGATTCATACCGTTGACATTAAGAGTTATAACTTCCACCTGTGCATCCTCTCCTGTCATCCCATACCTTATTTGATAGATATTATCTTCCCTCTCTCCTTAGTATTGTCTTATGTATGTCTTGGGAGATTCATTCTGGTCTTCTTTTCACTTTTGGGTAAAAGACATCTGGAGAATTGTTTTCACTCCTCTGAGTTCTGGATAGTGTTATACTATGTAGTTGCCTCATGTTTGCGCTCTGTGGAGGATTGTCTTCTGACAAAAGTGAGTTGAAAGGTAATTTTGTAGAGCTTTGGTTTTTTTTTATTTTTTGTTTTTGCTTTTCACATATTCTCTACATGTAACCCAATCTGGGACTATTTTCACCCCTGTCTATTTTGATGGACTTTGACAGGAGAGAAGAATCCCAGGTTACTGTTATTCTCCTTCAAATTTTAGAAATTCTTCTCCATTCTTTGGTTTTCTTCATGGTTTGTGCTCATAAAACTGAACATATTTTTATCTGATTAACCTTATAGTTAACTACATTTTTTTTCCTCTCCAGCTGCTCTTAGGATTTTCTCTTTTTCCCCAAAGGTGGATAATTCAACTGCTACCTACCATGGTGTGTTATTCCTGGGGTTCAGTCTACTTGATCCTCTCTGCTTCCTGGATATTTGTCTGATTTTCATACCTTAAACTGGGGACATCTTCTAGTAATTCCCTTGCTAATTTGGCTGTTGATTTCTTCATATGTCTTGCTGTGGTACGCCAATTAATTTTAATATTGTTTTTCTTCAAAGCATAGCTCATTATTCTCAGGGTTCCTTTAGTTTCATCGATTATCTTGTTTGATTATCTTTCATGCTTGTTGAATTCTGGTTGGCTATCTTTGAGATTGCTTCTATGATTCTTCAACTCTTCTAAACTATTGGTAAGGTCTTTTCCCATTTGCTTTGCTTGTGTTATAGCTTCCCTTAATCTTGTATTTAGTTTCAGAATTTAGACTTTATCCTCTTTACTTTTTCATCCTCCTGTATTAATTCCTTCATATCATGAATGACTCTATTCATATCCTGAATGACTCTATGCAGCATTCTGAACATATTTTCTGTGGTGGTTCAAGTTCTGTTTCTTCTACATATGTCATTAAAATATATGTAGAATCTTTCTGTAGTAGCTGATGATGTGAGTAGTGGTTTATGCAGCATTTTGGTGTCACTCGAGGTGGTACTTTGTGTTCAGTACATACAGTGTTGCGTATAAGGCTGGCCAAGTCCATGTTGAGAAATTGGGGCTATGTGATTTTGGCTCAGGTAGCTGTTGCCATGTGCAGCAGTTGGCATTGATAACTCAAGTAGGCAGGGCAGAGTGCATCATTGATACATGTACCCTGCCACACTGGCTGCATGATCTACTCAGACAGAGCTGGCTGGGTTTCTAGCCACACACTGTTCAGACTATACTGGCAGTGCTGGAAGAAGTGTGGAATCTACTGTAGACTCAGATCCTATTCAGTGCCTGTGACTCAGGCTGCTAGTATCAGATGGTGGAACCAGCAGTTGTTCAGGCCATGGAAATGGGATGGGCAGGGAGCAGAGCTATTTATAACCACATGCCATGTCCTCTCAGGCACTCTGGCTCACTCAAAAGACACTGCAAGGGAACAGATCACTCTAAAGAATAGTGTTCTGTGCTAGTTCAGGTAGACTAGAAAAACAAATTCTTGGACACTCATAAGTGTCTAAGAAAGGAGTTTATATACAGGAGTAATTGAATATTGAGTAAACACTCCAGCCTAGTCAAGATTAAGCCCAGAATTCTGACATTACCCCATATGTCATATATATATATATATATATATATATATATAT